>BQNB010017332.1:0-5000 GCA_026074375.1 Tanacetum coccineum | reverse complement strand
CCAACGAGCCTTAGTGATAGCAGTGGCCATGTACTTTCTTGTGACAACCACGTCGCCAGGTTGTTAAGAAAAGAAAAAGAAAGAAAAATCCAAAAATATTAGGAATAGTTAGTGTGCATATAAAAAAAAATGGTGAAAACGGGACTTGTCAAAGCTATTGATTCTTTAGTTCCCCTTGAAGAACACTTAGCTACTTAGCGAGGTTATTAGTCGAGGGGGATTGAGATTCTTAGTTTTCTTGAGTGTTTACTTCATAACATTGCGCGAGGACACGGCAATACCTTAGTATGGGGGACCACATAAACTTGTACCAAGATGATATCTCTTTTGTGCTTCTTAAGAAAGAGAGTCTTGTCAATGGTGCCTCTTCTGTAACCATGTTTCAGCAAAAAGGTAGAAAGGGTTGCATACCAAGCTCTTGGTGCTTGATGAAGTCCATATAGAACTTTGACTACCTTGTATACCTTCTTGGGATGTTGAGGATCCACAAATCCCTTAGGTTGAGTAACATAAACCTCTTCATCAATTTTTCCATAAAGAAACGCACTCTTAACATCCATCTGATAAACCATAAATCCCATGTAAGAGGCAAATGCTAAAAACAATCTGATTGCCTCTTTTCTTGCAACTGGAGCAAAGACTTCATCATAATCAATGCCCTCCTCCTATCTGTGTCCTTGAGCTACAAGTCTACCCTTGTTTCTGACAACAATCCCCCTGGCATCCCTCTTGTTTTTGAGTATCCACTTAGTCCCAATAACATATTTACCTTTAGGCAAATCAACAAGAACCTATACATTTTGAAACTTGAACTGTTGCATTTCTTCCTGCATAGCATCAACCCAGCTTGGATCTTCAAGGGCCTGAGCTACACTTTTTGGTTTAACTTGAGAAAGAAAGCAAGCAAACAGACAATGTTGAAAGTCTGTATGATTGTCTCTCTGCAGGTCATGAATATAACTGAGAAATGCAGATTCACCAGTAGTAGTCTTATTGACCTTGCTTCTCGTTTGCACAGCTGAAGTATGATCCCCAATAATCAGAGATTGATGATGAATTGTATTGATTCGCTTAGTTGCCACAGGACTGACTTCTACAGTTGATGCTAAATTGTTTAGATCAACACCAAACTCATCATCATAGGATGACGAAGAGAAAATACCAGGTGAGGATTCATTATTTCCAAGGTCTGATAGACTGGGGAATCTTGTTGTAGGCTCATCATCAAAGAATGAGTCAGTTGGACTACCAGTAGGAACTGGTATGCTACCAGGAGGAACTGTTTTTGTACTTGCTCTCTTCTGAAGTTCCTCAGCATCTTTTGCATCAGAGGTGGCTCTTTGTTCCTGACCTTTCAGCCTTGCAAGCTCCTGTTGAAAAATTTCTTCAGCAGAATCAAGAGGAGAATCATCAACTTCATCACCAGAAGTATCTTTGGACTCAGCCTCTTGAATGTTGTGTGATGGATAAAAAGGGACAATGATGACTTATTCATCACATTCTGAGTCTGAATCAGCATCTTTTGTACATGCAGGGTTAGTTGAAGCTTCTTGTGTTCCTGCAGATTGGTTAGCTTTATCACGTTTATAGCCTAAAGTATCAGTCAAATTCGTGGTTCAAAATACACCACGTCATGACACATGACCCTGTACATTTTGTTTTTTCCTCAAGATACTTCAGGATTCATAGTCTCTTCTACCCTTGTTTTAGGCACTTTTTGTACACCCCTGTAGGCTCTATTACTTGCAAAGAGGATCCAACAATGTAGCCTTCATCAGCCTCGCCATCAAATTACCCAAATGATCACTTGTGTTTTTAGAATGGTCACATGACACCCAAGGGACCTCCACTTTAATTTTTTTTTTTACTTTTTTTTTTTTATTAATTTTTTTAATTTTTTTTTTTTTTTTTTTTATTTTTTTTTTTTTTTTTTTTTTTTTTTTTTTTTTTTTATATTTTTTTTGTTTTTAATTTTTTTTTTTTTTTTTTTTATTTTTAATTATTTTTTTTAAAATTTTTTGTTTTATTTTTTTTTTTTTTTTTTTTTTTTTTTTTTTTTTTTTTTTTTTATTTTTTTGTTTTTTTTTTTTTTTTTTTTTTTTATTTTTTTTTTTTTTTTTTTTTTTTTTTTTTTGTTTTTTTCTTTCATTTTTTTTTTTTTTTTTTTTTTTTTTTTAAATAGACTGACTGAAGGGAATGTTCCCAGTCAATAAAGGCCATAGATGTCTTATTTATGAGGACTAGTTACAACACTCGATTCAAGACATAACAAGCAATTCTTTATGCTCAGTCCAAAACTTAGTATGGTAACTTAGAGTCAGCCCAACATAGTTCTAGCTGCCTCGATGGGGTTCTATTTTTCTCTCGCAACCCCATTTTGCTGGTGGGGTTTCATGGGCATTACTATAATCCTCTTTATCCCTTTTTGACCCACAGGTTCAATCAATATGAACATTTTTAAAAATTCTGTACCATTATCACCATCTTATAGCTTTTACTTTTTCGTTCAACTGGTTTTCTACAAGATAATAAAAGTCCTTAAGATAGGTGAGAGATCTCTCCTCTATGTTATAAAAAGAATACCCAACATACCTGCCTTAGTCCATTAGTGATCACAAGGCAGTAATATTTGTGTTCTATTTGCTCAAATTGATGTAGGACACAATGAAGGTCCATATGAAGCAATTGCAAAGGCTCAGAAATGGAGCTTACAGTAGAATTGGTCAATAAAAAAGGTAGATGATCACAAACAAAAAGGCTACAATCGATTGCTAGAAATAACCTTTCGACCTATAAAACTTTTAGAAACAAACCAAATTTGATAAAACAATGTCACTGTGAAACATAAACATAGATGGATCTTAGAACTAGCTTGAAATTAAATCAAAACATGTTATCACAATCAAAAGCAAATCTTCATATTACAAACATCATCTAATCAAGTGCACAAAGGCTCTAGCCAATCATAGCAAACAAAGACATGAACTCAGAAACTTTAGCACTAGAAAACATGACTAAAAGGTCTTACAAAGTTGTAATAAGATTACAAATAAAAATGCTTTGATGCCTCAAAGATTAGTGATGTATTTTAAAAGCTTTAAATTTATAATGACTGAAAATACCAATTTTATTATAGGAAAACACACGAGTAAAAGTATAACCCACATATATAGTATAATCTTTTTAGGTAAGACCAGGTCGTCCACAGGGATTTGAGTAGTGTTTAAATAATCAGAAAGAAAAATAGACTTTAACAACTTTGAAAATAACTTTTGTTTTACCCAGTGATAATAAGGATGACTACTCAGATTGTTGAGAATAATTTATAAGTAGTGGTAATGATTAAGAGCTCGAAGATGAAACTTTTAACTTATAAAAAGGATTTTTCGTTAGAAAACGTTTTCACAAATTAACTTAATTAACTTAATACTTATATTTAGTTGGCTAGACCAAATGTGTCACTCAAATGATCCAGTTACTTATTATATCACAGCTTATTTTGTTTATCAATTTATGAAAGTAGATTTCTCGACACAGACGATAAAGACCATAGACAAATCTTTAAAACTATATAGATCATAACGGGTCTTTCGACCTATACCGATACGATTATATAATCTAATTTGATAAGCAAAAACGACAAGATAAGACATAATAGGGTTGCAACATAAGCTTGAGATTAATGAGATCACGATCATACCAAAATTTGTGGTCTATGCTTTGAATGGATGTAGGACCAAAGAGGTCCATATGAAGCAATTGCAAAGGCTCAGAAATGGAGCTTACAGCAGTAATGGCCTTATAGGTGGCTTTGTGTTGCTTGCCTTTGCAACATGCAACACAAGTATGGTCATTTTTGAAAAGCTTTGGGGGAAGACCTCTGACAAGGTTATCTTTTACCAACTTATTCATATTTTTATAGTTCACATGACCCATCCTTCTATGCCACTTTACAGCTTCATCAGAAGAAGCTTTGGCCACCAAACAAGCCAAATTTTCTTTGGGAGCAAGATTATTCAAGTTAAAAGTATACAGATTGTGCTTCCTTGGAACTCTGAGTAACACCATGCTTTCATCTGGGAGTTTGAAATCGTTGGAGAGGACAAGACAATCAGTGTCTGTGAAGAGAACTCTATTCTTCTTGTCACAAATCTGAGAGACTGAGAACAAGTTGAATTGTTGAAGTTCCTTCACATAGTATACATTTTCAAAATCCAACTTAGGAGTCCTGATTGTCCCTTTTCCAGTTATTCGCCCTTCACCACCTCCAAAAGTCACTTTGCCACCTTTAAAAGGTTGAAAGTCATCCAATCTTTCCTTGTTGCCAGTCATACTGCGAGAACAACCACTATCTACTATCCCTTCATCTCCAGCATCTGTATGGAGATTGACCTGTACAAAATTTTACAAAATAACAATTAGTTTCTAAGGGGGACCCAAGCCATTCCTGACTTGGGTCTGCCTTGTGGATCTGAAAATTTAGGCCATGTAGATATGTGAGATCCACCATTGTTCTTGGGTACCCTGTACACTTTATTTCTATATGACTTCCAAGAACAACCTGCTGAGGGCTTAACAGCAGTTACCCATCCATCCCAATCATTATGCATTTGATTGTAATAAACATGAGGTCCAAATGGTGTGGAGGTCTGAAAATAAGAACTCGTAGGTGTAGGCAAATGGGTCATAGGTCTAGCAGTACTTTGCCACCAACCAGAAGTAACTGAAGAAGAATTTCTTCTACCAGCATGAACTGGAGGAGGCCTATTTTGCTTACCAGTAGAAACTGGTTTTGGCCTACCAGTAGAAACTGGTGTTGGCCTAGCAGCAGGAACCTGGTTTGGTCTAGCAGCAGGAATAGAAACCTTGCCAGACCTGAGACGTACTGCTTGTGGGACAAATTGATTTGGCTGAGTGACCCTAGTAGTATTGTCCCAAATTGGTTCCCTTTGAGGATATCCCACACCATCAAAATCATTAGCATATTGTGTCTCATAATA
>BQNB010017331.1:10568-70110 GCA_026074375.1 Tanacetum coccineum | reverse complement strand
AAACTAATTTCACACAAAGGATGAGAAGCTCGAGTGAAACGGGATACAACACCGGACACGAGAGTCTTCAAAAATTGTTCGGTCAATTCTGCAAAAATCACAACAAACAACGAGAAATCAGAAGAGGATAGCCTCTTCACACATCACAACACATTAGATAGAAAATAGAAAGAAAATAGAAAGTATAAGCATGGGGTGAACTCCCACGAAGCGGCTTGTTTTTGGTCACCGAGTCGCAAGCTCGACTCGATCCCTGAATTTAGTTGTCCTTAGGGAGAGCAAATGAATGGAAGAGAAAATCTCAATCGGGCTTATTTGGACAAACATTAAAGCATATGAAAGTTCCATCTCGATGAGAGGCCACCGGCTCTAAATGGAGATGCTAGGGTCAAAAATGGTATCCTTATTTTTGGTGGAGGAAAGTAAGGAAGAAACCTCAGGGTAGGTTACAAATGGGAGAAAAGTACGGATGGTAAATGTGAAGGAATCGTCCTCTTCAACATTTAGAAAAACAACATTTTCACCTCCCCCCAGGTCAAAACATTCATCTTCGTTTAGCTCATCTAAATCGTTCTTCATGGACGTATCAGGCTCAACGTTAAAGGTAAAATAATTATACTCAGCAAGTGGAACAAAGTCATCGTTAAGCAATTCTTCAAGTAAAAGAATGTCCCCTTTCGAGTCATAGTCACTTTCAACACCCGGTGGTGTTGAATCATCTGAAGCAAGAAGTATGCCGATCTCCTCCATAAAAGGGTCACTATCCTCAACAAGAATAGGAGATGGAGAGAGAGACTCGATTGTAGCATTAGAATATTCATAATTAGATTCTTCCGGAGGTCGAGGAAGAGAAAATTCATCAAAAATAGAATCGATCTTTGTAGAATCAATCGGAGAGTCACGATTTAGTAGAGATTCTAAAAGATTCGATTCGGTGTTAAAGCAATGTTTATCAATTCCCAGTGGAATTGGAATGACAACATCTAAATCCTTTTGATTAGGAAGAATTTCTTCATTAGTGATAATTTCATCGTCAAGATCGTAAAGAGGATTGGAGAAATATTTAAATTCATCCTTTTGAATTTCCTCTTCGGATAATGACTCATCATCACTAGAGAAATCGTCGTTAGAATCGAAAAGAGGATTAGAAAAAGTCATGAAATGAGATTTTGGTGAATCATCATTAATGGGCACATCACACTCACTTTCACCATCAGATAAATTCGTGGACTCACTTGGGTTTTGGACAAGGTTCTCAACACTAGACTTTATGAATTCGTCCGATTCCGTTTTCGGAATTGTGTCAAGATGCTCGTCCTCCATTATGAGAGAGTCTTTGGGCTCTTCGGATGGTAAGTCTGGTGTGATTGCTTTAGGAGTATAATCATCCTCGTCGACAAAAGGAATAGAAAGCATGTAACGACGGGCAGCAGCATACTTTTCTTCTTCGTAAGCTTCCTCCTTTTTTCGAACTTCGCTTCCCCATATTTTAAAATCTTGCTTAAGTTTATGAATTGTAATCTCACAAACTCTCTCGTAATCTTCATCAATCTTCTCGCTTCGAAATCTTTTAATACCCAAATTATTCGTGATTTCTTTAATTTTGTAATCAACCAATTGCTGCTCATGCCTCATTTCCTCGATACTCATATTCTCTTTAGCCATGTGTTCTTCCGCGATTTGCTTTTTTAATTCCTTTAACATTCTTTGATCTCATTTTAATTCTTCAAGCTCTTCAAGAATTTTATCAAGGGCTTCTTGACAATCGACGGAGTCTTGCGGGGGTTGTGGGTGGTCAAAACCGGAAGAATTAGGATAATAGAAATAATTTTGCTCACAATAATCTTCATTCATTGGTTGACATTGAAAAGTTTCATGAGGACCCCCGCAATTTGCACAACTAAGATATTGTTGAGAATAACTCTGAGAATTTTGTGGAAAATAATTATCATTAAAGTTTTAATTGTAACACGGCTCCTGTTCATAGATAAACGGGAACTGTGGTGGACAATCATAACCATAATGAGCATTATTTCCACATAACTCACACAAGTAAGTCTCAAACTGGGGTTGTGGAGGTAGGTAAGAAAAATTCAAAGAATTATCGAAAGAATTCGGGTTTGGATCATAAGCGAATAAACTTTCAGCTTTAGAAGCGCAATATGAACAAAATCCATCATCAAGTTTGTTTCCACACCATCCGCATGAGCAACGTCTATAAAGTATACCATCTAACGGATCACCGCATAAATAGCAACTAAGTCCTTTATATGACATGTCGTAGAATTAAACGATTTAGAAGATAAGAAGAAAGAATTAAACGGATAAGAGGAAAAAGAAGAATATTTTTGGTTTTTTTGATTCTTTAAACAACATATTTTATTTACGGACAAAACGAGAGACAACTTAAACCAAATAATCAACTTACTTCATGGTAGCTCTTAAAAATTTCTTCTTAAGGTGAGCCGTTCCTCGTAAATGACAAGTTTTAAAATCTTTTGTTCGATTTGGGAACTATATTCCAAGTTCACCGTAAATTGAAATGATAATACATCAGTTGAAGGTATTATATGTTGGTGTTCTTTTACCAACTTTGTGTATTTTATTTATTTTTTTAAGGACAATTTTTTATATTTTTTGATATTTATAACAAGAATGAAACTTTCGAGGACGAAAGGATCTTCAAACCAAATCAACAAACAAAAAACAAAAGAATGTTAACACAAGTCCTTGGCAGCGGCGCCAAAAACTGATTGTGTGTTTTATATACACTTGTAAAATATACTATAATAATAATATTCCAAAAAGCAATTAAGAAAATTACCTAAGGAAATTTCACTCTCAAAAATATATATAATATAATATATAATACATATATTTAACCGGGAAGAATGATCACCCGGGTCGTTTCCCCAACGACTTGTGCAATTGAAACCTCGTTTAAGCTCGGATTATGATTTGAATGAAAGCAAAGATATTTTTATGATCTATAACTACCAAATAAAAGTAACAAGTAAAATTGAACAATTAAAAGCAATTAATTTTTTAAAATGATTAACAGGAAACAAATAAAACGCGACAAATAAGCAAGTAGACTAAAATTAAACCCTAAAATTGCAAACTAAGTTTCTAAACCTAAGATAGGACAAAAGAAAATTTTAGGAAAAAGAAAAACATTTTTTTGATTATTTTTGAATTTATTATGAATTAAAAACTAATTTAATCTAATTAAATCTTAAAAAATAGCAAATTAAGTACTAAAAATTTGGAAAAATGATTTTTAAACTTAGAAAAGTCTAAAATAACATAAAAACTCAGAAAACTATTTTTAACTATTTTTAAAATTAAAATCCTATTTTTAAAATTAAAAATAAAAGCTTAAAAATGAAAATTAAGATCTAAAAAGTGTAAAAATGATTTTACTGAATGTAAACCTAAAGCTATTTTTTATAAAACTAAAAACTATTTTTTTGTATTTTTATAAAACTTTTTTCTATTTTTTATTATTTTTTTAAGATTTTAACTTTCGAAAAACTATAAAAAATAAACTTGTTGATAAAAAATTACGAAAAATTTGAGTAAAATCTATAATGCGACGAAGATCACTAGAAAAATAAAAGAAAGAACTCAGCTTATTAAATAAGCTGAGAAAAGGACTTATAAGGCTACGGCTTATTTAAATCTAGTGAAAAGAAAATGTGTATAAAGGATTAATGAAAGGAGAAGGTAACGGATGAGCTAATGTAGCAAACTGTTAAGGCGTTGGGTCTATAAGTGTGAGGTCTCAGGTTCGAGGGTGGGCAAACCCTAACTTTTTGCAATTTTTATGAAAAACTAAATCCTAGGACTTAAAGATGACACAAAATTAAGCAATTTTAATAAAGGGGACATAAGCTGAAACTAACTAATAAGGTCTTAAACAGCTTATTAAAGCTGCTGTATCAGTGAGTAGGGGTTTCCCTATGGTTTTACTAAAACAGCTCTAAAAAGCTCAAAATGAGAAACAAAAAGAGATTTGGAAAGCCTATGATGTGCATGAGCTTATTATGAAAAGAGAAAAGAGCTGAAAATTCATTTAAGCAACAAAAAATGATGATAAAAGAAGCAAACTCAGGAAATAAGGAAAAAGGCTTAAAATCAAAATAAGCTAAATTGCTCAAATAGCAAAGACAGCAAATGAGCTTTTGCAAACTTGAAAAAACAACTTATAAGCCACAATTACCAATCATAAAACTTACACTTATAAGCTAGAAATCAAATTTAAAGAAACTAAATTTACTACCTACTGTTTTTGGCTTTTCAGGTTTTTTAATGACTTTTAATCTAAATTATACTATAGTAAACCTACTTGGAAATGAAAATCAAGCTCTAATCTATATTTAACTATATCTAAACTATATCCTATTAAAAATTTAAATCCTAAATCCTTTAATTACTTAGCTCAAATTAAAACCAAAAGTGACAGCAGGAACTAAGCTGTTCCTGCTGGTGCACTTTGCACAAGCACAAAACCAATAGTGCAGGTTACCTAAAGGGTAATCCTGCACTTGGACACACTCCTTTAGAGTGCAACAACACAATGCAAGCAAAATCTAAGCCCTAAGAGGCTTAGATCCAATTTTCACAAACAAAAAGTAAGGGTGAAATGCCCTGGTGCAGAAACAAGCAAAATAGACCATAACTTTTTGAATTTTGCAACCTAAGCTTTAAAAACTCTTTTACTACTGATTATAAATGAAACCTAAGCTAACTCAAACAAAATGCCCAATTACTTTTGACTTTTTAAGGTCAAAATCTCTTAAACCAAACACCCCTTTAGGTTTTTGACAGAATTTAAAAACTTTTTAAAATGAAAACTAATTAAGAAAACTTTACTACCAGAAATTTAACAGCTTATAACATGCTTAATAAACATAAATCTACCAACTAAATTAAGCTAATTCCTAAGATCTAAACTAGGCTAACTATTTTTTTGTTTATTTTAAAGCTTTTATAACAAATTATATAAAACTATGATCTAGACTAAGAGAAGCAAAAAACCAGATTAACTATATTAACTAATAAGCACATAAAAGAGATAAGCAACACAAATAAGCAAATAAGCATAGAAAGTAAATGGACAATTATTGAAAGGAAGAACTTAAAGAAATTAAAGAGAAACTTACAAAGCCTCTAGCTAAACAAGAGGAACCAAATATGGCAGCTACAAGCTCCCTAGCTTATTAATAAGCTAGGGTATAAGTCCATGGGAGCTCATCCATTTTAAGCTCCCCTTCCAAAAGCTTAACAGTCCAAGGTAATAAGGAATTTAAACTGATTTAAGGTTGAAAGTAGTGATTTAAGACAATTTAAGCTCAAATCATGAGCTTATAGACTCATGAGAGCTATTATGAGCTTATGTAACAGTAGCTTATGAAAAGAGCTTATAAGTGAAACAGTTTATTAAGACTAAAGATGACTTTTATTAAAGCTTGAAAAGAGATTACAATTCCTTGTGCTTCTTTGCTATGTCCATGTGTCTTGAGCTTGAGAGTAAGCTAATGAATCCTTTGATGAGACTAATTTCTCCCTACCATCTTGTTTAGGAGCTCATGAATAGACTTACTTGCCCCTCAATTTCCATTTGCCCTCTATTTTACCCTGGCTAGTGAATTTTGTAGTGACGATGAACAGTAAATGGGTCTTGGCGCCACTTTGACTGTTAAATTAGTTGGAGTTTGGGGGAATTGCAAATCTAGTCCCTTACAATCCTTTCTCCATTTCTAGTATAAATGACAGTTTAAATAATTGCAAGAATGGTCCTTGGAGTTTATATGAAATGAAATGGACTAGTTAGTTGGGCTTTTGGATTGGGCTTTTGGTTTAAATGGCTTAGGGACCATTTGTGGACCTTTCTAAAACTTGGAGGACTAAAGTGGAATATTTTAGATTTTGTCCTTTGTGATTGACTTCTGTTGACCAAGATTGACTGGAGGTTTGACTTTTTCTAGCTTTGGCTTCCGGCTTTTGTTCACTCTTCCGTTCTCGTGTCCATGTTTGCTTGTTTTTGATGGTTTTCTTGTGATTTTCGATATATTTGTTCCTGCACACACAAAACACAAATACAAGCATATTGTTGCCATTTTTGGTCTGTTTTGGGTTTAATTGGGCTATTTTAAGCATAAATGGATATGTATATTTTACACTTATCAATATCCAATGAAAATACCTATGTCATCCTTCGGCTGTAACTTTCCTAAATTCTCGCTATCATTCGTTGGGTAGCAAAGTGCACCAAACACATGAAGAAATGATAGGTCGGGAGGTTTGTTATGCAGAAGCTCATTTGGTGTTTTGCCATGACGAAGGCGTATGATGGAACGATTTTGGGTATAGCATGCTGTAGCAACTGCTTCGGCCCATAAGAATAACAGAGCTTTTGCATAAATTAACATTATACGGGCAGCTTCAATTAGCGTATGGTTACGTCTTTCAATGACACCATTTTGCTGTGGAGTGCGAGCAACAAATGTTTCATGAGAGATGCCAACCTGCTCATAATATTCACGTAACGTTTGATTGACAAATTCGGTTCCATTATCTGTTCTGATTCTTCGAACAGGTGCTTTCAGCCGTAGTTGGATCATCTTAAAAAACTTAATTATGAAATCAGGAGCTTCATCCTTTGATCATAAGCATTTAGCCCATGTAAATCTGGAGTAATCATCGACTATAACGAGTATGTACTTCTTTCCATTAATACTTGCGACACGCATTGGTCCACAAAGATCCATGTGTAGGAGATAGAGTTTTTCTTGGTTGGTATCTTCAGATTTGGGTTTGTGGGTTTTCTTCTTGCTTTTTCCCATTGCACATGCAGAACACAGATGGTCCTTTTCAAATTTAAGCTTGGGAAGACCTCGAACAAGACCATGTCTAGCTAAATTATTGATTGCCCTAAAATTTAAATGAGACAAACATCGGTGTCATAACCATGACTTAGTCGTGGAGGCCTTTGACAAGAGACAGATTAGAGAGGACGCCATTATATCTCCAAGGGACAGTGTATATAGATTGTTCCCTCGAGATCCAGTCAACAGATCAACCCCTTCTAAATTATGAATGAAGCAGGTGTGTTGACGGAAAGCGACTTCAAGGTTCGAATCACAAAATTGCCCGACTAAGAATAAGTTGTGTCCAAGTCCGTCCACGAAGTAAACCTTTGATATTGTGACATTCCCAATCTGATAATCTCTATAACCCATTATCTTTGCCACATGATCATTGCCAAATTTGACAGTACCCAAAAATTTACTGACGAAGTTGGTGAGCTGAGAGCGATCTTCGGTCATGTGCTTGGAGCACCCGGAGTCCAAATACCACAGAACAATTTAGACAACCTGCATTTATCAAGAGAAGAAGATGGAACATCAAAAATTGTGGATCCCAAGGATTTACTGGGTTCCTTATTGTTAGCAGTTAAAGATTTAACAATCTTAGGTTTGCTAACAGGACCACGCAATGATTTCCTAAGTTTCCTTGAATAGACTAATTTTACTATAGGTTTAGGTGCATCAGTTTCTAGAATAGTTGGTTTCCTAGGGGACACTTCTATAGTTGTGGTAAACCTAGTTAAAGGGCACGCATTTCCTACAATAGTGAAGGTCCGACCAGTAGGTTTCCAAATGTATCCAATTTGATTGAACACCTTTCCTGTTGGTTTCCAAACTTTTCTCTTTGAACTTTTCTTAGCAGATTTAGATCGAACACGAGCATTCACACATAAATCATGGTTAGCAAAAAGCATGCAACCATTACATTTAGCACAGATAGGATCAGAATTTGTATTAGGCTTGGAAAGCTGCACACTCGCAGTTCCTTTAAGTTCAACAACACAATACTTATTATTCAAACTATATTTAACTTTCCTAGGGTGGGCTTCTACTTTATTCTTCAGATTACTACGTGGTGGTCGCAGACTCTTATCTTTCTTGGTATTGCCTGAAGGCTATGATCCGCTAGCACTAGTAGAAGGTCTTACTCCTGCAGAAGATAACACAGGTTTGTTAGAAACTAAGTTTGATGACAGATCTGGTTTAGTGTTTGTATTTCCTGAGGATGTGACAGGCTTAGTGAATCTAACTCTCTTGTCCTTGTTCTTTGTGGTAACAGCCATGGATTTTTCACCAACAGTGTTGATACTAGGGCAGGTTCTACTAATGTTTGTGAGCAACTCCTGAATTAGTTTAGTGTACCTAAAGGCAGATTCTAATTTAGGGTCTAGAGGATAATTTGCTTTGATATGCTTAACTAAATCCCTCAGAACTGCAACTTCTTCCTGAGTGTCCTTTATATAGGCAGAGCGGGCTGTCCTTTTATTCAACAGTTTAGGGGTTATTGGTTCCATATCCATCTTAATCATCTCAGGATCACTAGTATCCTTTGTGACATCATCATTGACAAAAGCTTTTCCTTTAAGTTTCCTTAAATCATTCTTTAGAGCTGTTACAATCAAACCTTGTTCCTGAAGTTTTGCATTTAAATCAGAAATTTCCACAGACTTTTGATTGACTTGATTAATTAAACCATCATATTGTTCTTTTGATCGAATACGTGTTGGTTTAATTGAGTCATAAAGCTGCTTATAAGTCTGTTTCAAATGTTCTGTGGAATCCTATAATGACTTCATAGATCGTTATTAGAACTCATCTAGGGTATGATAACAATGATTGTAACACGCAGCAGAATATAAAGAACACAATCATGTTACTAATAAGGTTTTCTTTATTAAACATTAATAAAGAAACTAACTACTAACTACTACACATGCTTTCTATGCGTTTAGACTCTCATTGGAGAAACTATCTATGAATGGATTATGAATACTAGATGCCTTCCCCTCTTTATATACTAGAGGGGAAATACTAATATAATTAGGACTTAATAGCTCTTTTTGCTCATAGTGATCGACAATCTTCTACCAACTATCATACAAATGAACGGGTTCACTACCCATTAGTGTTTCTTAATAGGTTAATTCGCCTCAAAATTATTTAATTGTAAAATTGATATTTTCAATTTTACCTATACACATCGCATGCAAATATCCTTCAACAATCAAACCATAAAAAAAACATAAAATTTCATTTCAAACTCATCTCCAATTCTATATCCAATATCGACAATAACTAAAAGGATTACAAAGTCAAATACAAAGGACTTAAGGCTGAAATTGATGTTCTTGCAAAAAATATTGATGTTATGTCCAAAAGAAAGAGTGAAAAAGGGTTAGTTGCTGAGTCATTTGAATGGAATGAAGAATTGGTCTCCTCTGATGATGAAGGGGTCACTATGGCGTATTCATTATATGATACGACTTTTACTGGCAATTCTGATCAGTTTTTTAACGTTTTGTTTACAATGTATGCTATTCGGTGTATCCTTGAGTTTGATATACGGTTTTTGGATCTTGTACAATATGTGTGTTTATTTTTTCGCATTGTAACCATTGTAAAAACTGGTATAGAATTGCACGTTTCGTCTTCTATAACTTTTATGCAGGACCTTATTGTAAAGAAATCGACGAATGGGTGACGGTATACTCTAGAAAAAGACGTGTGTTGAAATCATACGGGCATTCTGATGCCTCTTCAACATACTTTTGCTCAAAGAACTCAAATTGGTGAATCATCCCCGAGCAAAATATCAGGGGAGTTTCTCGTTCTAATTCTATTTCCTATTTTCTTTAAATGTTTTATTTATACAACGAGGGCGTTTTATAATTTAAGTAGGGGGTGGGAATTAGAACGTCTACTTGTCCTCTTTTTACAAATAATATGATATATGCTTAAAATTATGCCTAATTTTAAAAAAAATTTAGCATACTTTTGTAAAAAATTGCTAGTCACATGACCTCGCACACAAATAACCTTTAATGTCAAATTGTGAGAATTAAACATATTTCATTTCCAAACGTTTACCAAAAATTCTACAAAAATTATGAGTATGCCGGTGATGTAGTGGACTTTATAACTTGGCTTGGTATATCACTCGAGACCACAATAATGAGCACTATGGATTTAGATGGAGTAACCTGTTTAACTAGTAAATTTCTAGAAATACACCAAAAAGCCTATATGTTGTAATATTAATTAACTATGATGGTTAGTTAACCCCCGTGTAACCCTTTGCTTACTCTCTCTATAAGAGTAAGATACCCCTAGAAAAACCTGTTGAACCATTCCTGTTTATCACCAAATGTTTATTTCGTTACACCTTTACACCTTAGCCTACCTTGTAGATTAAGCATATTTAATCAAAGTTGCTAGTTTCTTTTGTGTAAAGTTTTGTATTTCCCGTGTCAAAGTGAAATTTTCTATCTCTGGTTAGGTCGGAAAATTGCACAATGCAATGAGAATATAGAATTATGTAGCTCGTGTATTTTGCTACTTTCACAATTATGTTTTATGTCCGAGGATGAAGTGTTTAAAGAAAAATTATCCGGATGAATTATGATGGTGAAGACGGTGAAATTACACCGAGATTCGTATTGTATTGTTATAAAAAGTGGAAAAAATAGAAAATTGCAGCAATAAAGAAGGAAAGTTTGATGATAGTCGGTTCGTTGAACTTAAACCGATAAATTACTTAATGGATCAATTATTCGTTAATATATGGTAAAAATCAACGATGTATAGTTTTGTAAAAAGTGGTCGATATCACCACTTGTCTTGTAAAAGTATGTATAAGTATGGATGATTGGGAAATTGACCGTTATGGGAACGTCAACTTAGGTTGTCTTTGTCATTTTATGACCGAGACGTTTGTGTATATATTTTTGAGTCTTTATCATGGGAAACGGTCAGGAAAGTTACTAGCAACTAGGGGTGTCAGTAGGGTTGGGTTGACCCGACCCAAACCCGAACCCAAACCCGATAAGCCTTATCAGGTCGGGTCTTATCGGGTTGAAAATGCTTATCGGGTTGGTTTGACCCGAACCCGATAACCCGCTAGTGTTATCGGGTCGGGTTCGGGTTAAAAAAATTTGCTATCGGGTTATCGGGTCAACCCGATAACACCCGAAAATGAAATTTCTATTTTTTTACTTACACTTTTTTAAAAGCCCAATGCCTTTAAGTTACTACTTTCCCTTAGATGGTCTCGGAGGAGCAATGGCATGGCCTTCGAACAACCCTAAGAAAACTGCTCACAAGAAAACAGCATGTGGCCTTCTGTATGTATGTGTATTCATATAACATATATAGAGTAGGATCATTAAGAACCTCAAACATAGAAAAACGGCACTGGTATATGTGTAAATATTGCAATCACGCAGTATTTAAGGTTATTATATGATCCTGACTATATGCAACTCTATAAACTTATTTTAATTTATGGATTGAGCACGCTTATAATTTATATGTTTGCATGACACAGAATATTAGCTTCAACTTTATCCAAAATTCTTTGATCACGGGAATAACATCGAAGGACAGCAAGAATTTCCACGGTAACGTTATGTCATGTACACATGTAGTATTCGACAACTTCCACATTTTAGCACCCGCAGAAAGTCCCAACACGGATGGAATTCATCTTGGGTGGTCTAAGCACATCACAATCAAGAACTCAATAATAAGAACCGATGATGATTACATCTCAATAGCCGATATACATTTTGAAGATCTTACCATGGATAGAGTGGAGGTCCCTATTATTATCGTGCAAGATTATTGCCCTCATGGTGCTTGTACTAAAAGTTTAAGTAATGCTTCTTTTAAAACATACGAATTCATTTACAATGTACATTCGTGTAGTCTTGTGTTAAGTTCTCGTTTGTATATGTGTTTGTGTGATTTCTAAACAATTTCTTGTTGTACTCATACAGAAACCATCATTGGTTAATGTTCACAAAGTTATCACCAGGAACGTTAAGGGAACCGCAACTACACCAATAGATGTGAATTAGATGTAAACCCGATTCCTTATCGGGTCGGGTTGCGGGTGAGTTTTTAAAAATCAAAACCCGACATGACCCGACCCGACATGACCCGATAACCCGACCCGATAACACCCCTACTAGCAACTATATACCTTATTTTTTTAGGCTTAATCTATTTGTTTTGTGAATTTAATTTTACAATAATTTATTTCCCTTTCCTAACATGTAACCTTACGTTTTACTCGAATGAGGATGAGATCGAATCATGCATGTCTATTCCGTCGTTAAAGCCATGTATGTGTGATTCAGCCACCTTGTTGGTTTAATACTTTTGGTGAAAGTTAGAAGATCCATACCCTATACTACTCTTTGCCCTAACCCTTAGTTTTACTCAAGTGGGGGGATCATGCAATCTTATATGTCTATTCCGTCATTACGGCCATGTATACATGTTTTGCACCATTGCTAGTTTATGACTTTGATAAAGACTACAAATCCTATTCTTTAGCTTATTCTAGATTGGGAATGAGCAGTTACGTATGTCTATCCCTTCGTTACGGGTTTGTATGTGTGGTCTTTGTCGCCCTTCTGGAATATTGGTATCGAGTAGAGATTGAAAAGAGTGATCTAACCCATTAAGCCTGCTAACCCAATTTGCCTTTTTGAACTTGTTACTCCTTAGCTCTAGTGGTAGAAATGTGTATCATTGCCAAGCATATGATATAAAACTAATCACGACCAAGCAATTGAGCGTACCTATTAAATGTTACCACCTAGATTAGTTGAGTGATATGAGTGTTTTTATTTCTCATATTTCGTGAGGTGCTTGGTTTTGTACAAGTGATTAAATAAAAGAATGCTTAAAGGAAAATCCTTAACTTCGGTTAGGATACATTTTTAATAAATTTCTAGAGTCTACTTGAGGACAAGTAGGATTCAAGTGGGGGGATATTTGATGACATCAAATAACATTACTTTTATAGCATCATTTATCCCAAGAAAATAACCCACTTCTATATAATTATTGTAAGAATTGTTACTTAATTACTTAAAGTTGTTACTTGCACTAATTATGGAGTACATTGTAAAGACAAGCTAAAAGACGCGCATTTTGGAGCTTAAAACGAAGATATTTGAAGATTGCTTATTTTGACTACATACGCCGTATCCAGCAAAGAAGATACGGCATATCTGCGCCTGGACTTCACAAGAAACCGCGTATGTTCAAGATCCAATACGGCGTATCCTGCTGATTATATACGCCGTATCCAGCTGGTCAACAGTCAAAGATCCTGCAGTAAATGTGATTGACGACAATTATTATGATTGATTGTGAACGTGGCGTGTACGCCAAGGAATTTCCACCAATACACCGTATTAACCTCATTTAATACGGCGTATCAGCTGATTTCCAGAGCCTATAAATAGAAGACTCAAAAACGAGTTTTCAGTGTGCTTAATCATATTCTCTATACCATAAACACAAAGGTCGATTTTCTGAAGAGAAGAAGAGCAACCAAGGTCAAGCATCAATACTAATTCCATAGAAGACAATGTGTAATTCCTATACTCTTTTAATCATTCAATTTTTGGTATCATTCGTTTAAATCGGTTAGTTTATCTTGGTTGTTTGATTATATATGTATCATTACAATGGTTATGGGCTAATACCCTTGGCTATTAGCCATTTTAATGAAGATTCAATGTTTGATTTGGTTGATCTTGATTGCTTAATTTATCGTTGATTGTTTAATTATGTTTATCATTTTATACTTGTTTATGTGCTTGATTATGCAACCCATCATTCAGCTGGGTCTAGTGAGACTGACCAAGTGATCTAGATACTGGGATGGCTCTCCATATCGCGTCTTATATATCTGGACCAATAGGATCACAAATAATGTCATATCTTTGCCTTTAGATTAGTAAGCTTAGTTGGACGGGCAGGTGACCCTATGGATCAATGAGTACGTTCTTAATCAATTGGTAAAGACTTAGACACTGTACTACCAGTATATAAAATACCGTCAAGCAGCAAGTGGGTAAAGTCCCGAAGGGTTATGGTTTAACAAGATCACCATTGCTTTAATCCCTAAGATTATAATTAAACTAAAAGGATGCTTTATGCGAATGCGTTAATTATGATAGGATTCAACGTGACTATGTCTTAGGAAGAAGTACCGCCTCGTGCTAAGCAGTCATTGCACTAAACAAACAAACCAACGTTTAATCAGATTTAATATGGCTAATACAGTTTTCTATCATTTGGCTTGACCGCTCTTTTATCTTCTGATTATCTTCTTGCGTGATTATTGTGTTTTGAATTGATTTAAGTCACCACAAAACCTGTGCAGTCTCTAAGGCTGAACCCCCCCTCCTTATCATTAGAAATAGGTTCAGCATAGGTTTAACATTAATTAGAAATAACATATAATTAATTAGACTAATTAGACTAAATAAAATACTAATAGAATATAAGGTTAACTTTCTGGCTCTTAGTGTTCGACACCATACTTACCAACGAAACTACATCTTGACTGGGTACACTGCCTGTTAGAGTGTTATTTTAGGATAAGTCGGCTAAATATAAATTTAAAACTTGATAATCATAAAATACAACCCTCATTACAACACATCAGCAAGTTCCTGGTAATATTGTCAAGGCTTTATGAGGAAGAGGTAAGAGAAAGGAAAAAATATCCTCGAAGGAATTTATTTTCACCAAGGCTGATGAGTCCGCGTCTATGTTAATTCTTGAGATCACCTCTGACTCCGGGTCTGAATGTGACACTTAGGAACTTCTGCCTCCTCTTTCTAAACTGATAGGAGCTGAACCTACTGGTACTTGAAACAGTCTTATATCTCTAACTGACCTGACACTTACACAACTGTCCTTAAAAAGGCTAAACAAACATCTGATAAAGTGTCACCTACATATGTCATTAAGAAAAAGACTGAAATCATAGCACCCTCTGTCCTTGAATCTTATTCTGATAAGAATGCTGACTCATCCACTAAGCAAGTTCTTCTTACTCTGATGGAATAGGTAAAGGGTCATCAAAAATAAATCAAGACCCCTTCAAGCACCTCTCCATCTGCCTCTTAGTCAAGTAGTTTAAAATCTACCAAACAAAATACCTGGTTTGGTATCTATACACACTGTCAGTTAAGAAATCATCTTTCAAATGATTACTATTCAAAACCCAAGTGTTCTACATGTGGATCCACTAACCATACGACCAAGGAACATCCTGAATAAGCTGTTGTTAAGAAAACCCTGATCAAGCTTAAAGCTCAGTCATCTCTAAATCCCTCATCTAGGAAGGCACCTATGATTCCAAAGCCCTTTATTGATTGTAAGTACTATGGATTCAATGATCATCATTCTGATAGTTTTGAATACTACCCAGGGTGTGAAACATGTGGTAGCATTGCTCATGAAATAGCTGACTGTACTAAGAAGCTCTCCAACAGCAGGAAACCAAGGATTGCCAACAAGCGATCCACAAAACCTACTGAAAAGTGGGTTCACAAAATAAACTAATTTGTTTCAAAATGTTTGTGCATGATTACTTAAAGAGGTCTGTATCCTATCTAGATAGTGCATGTTCTAGACACATGACAGGGGTTAAATAATATCTGCACAAATATTCAAAGGAGTCAGATCCTAAAGTGGTATTTGGAGATAACTCTTCAGGTGACACAAAAGGCTATGGCTCAGTGAACTGTAATGGAATCACTTTAACCAGGGTTGCTTATGTGAATGGTCTAAAGCATAACTTAATCAGCATCAATTAGCTGTGTGATGCTAACTTTAAAGTTCTATTTACAAAGACTAAGGGAACCATTTTCAACCAAAATAATGAAGTTGTCCTCATTGCTCCAAGAATAAGAGATGTCTATGAAAATGATATATCATCTTACAATGAAGAAAGCAATGCTTGTTTCTTTGCCAAAGCCTCACCTAGTGTTAACTGGATCTGGAAAAAGAGATTGTCCTACCTCAACTTTAAAAACATAAACAAACTTGCCAAACAAAACCTTGTTGCTGGTCTTCCCTCTCTGACTTTCTCCAAAGACAAAACCTGCTCAGCATGTGATAAAGGGAATTGATGACATCAAATAACGTCTATTTTATAGCATCATTTATCCCATGTAAACTGCCTATTTTATATAATTATTGCACGAATTGGTACTTAATTGCTTATATTTGTTATTTGCAGTAATTATGAAGCAACTGGTGAAGTTTAACTAAATGACACGCATTTTGGAGCTTAAACAAAGAAATCTAAAGACTACTGATGTAGCAATTCTATACACGTAAAATATAAAATATAATATATGATGGAAATTTACCAAATTACCCTTGAGGACAAAGGTAAAAAGGAAAATCTTCACAAATATATATACAATACATATATTAACCGGGAAGTATGATTCCCCAACGATTTGTGAAATTGAAACCACGTTTGTTGTTCGGACAATGATTTGAATTAGAAACAAAGATTGCTTTGATTATCTACCTCTACAATTTAAAATAAGCAAAAGATAACAATTAAGCACGAAAACTAATAACGAGAAATCAAACTTTAACTAAAAACGCAAAACGGGAGCCCTAAACGGCAATTAAAAAAAATTAATTTTCCAAAATTTAATCCTAAAATGAATTTTTCTCTTTAAATAGACTCTAATTGACTAAAAATTAAAAACGGAGTTGAAATGAGCTTTGAAACACGAAAAACGAGAACGGGAACAAATCCCGTTCTTTAATAAACGAAATTTTGCAAATTAGACCCTATGAAAGTAAAACTAATTTTCCTAGGAACTTTATGATAAAAGAAAATTTTCTAAAACAGATATATATTTTTTTGATTATTTTTCTATTTTTTATGATTTTTTTAAAGTTTTTAATAAAAATAAATGTTTAAAAATACTAAACTATCTATAAAAATTCTAGAAAAAATACAAAAAATAGCTTATACTAATTAGAACCTAGGAAAAATAAGCTTGAGATCACAGCTTATTGAATAAGCTTCGAAATAAGCTAAAAACAACTTATAGACTTAAAAAGGAAAAACGTGTATAAAAGTAAAATGTTGTAAGAGTATAACGAAAAAGACCCAAGGGCACAGTGGTAGTGAGTGTGGTGTGTGTGTGTTATAAAAAGGGTTGAAAGTGTTGAGGTCGGGGGTTCGAGTCTTGCTCACCCCCGATTTCCACTTTCCCCTTTTTTTATTTTGAAAAACTTATAAAAGCAAAGTTTTAGAACAACTAAAAATAAGCATTTTTAATAAAAGAACCTTTTTGTGAAAAGCCCTAAATAAGCTATAAACTAGCTTAAAAGACAGGAAAATACAACTAAAACTAATCTTTTTTTTTCCAAAATTTTAGAACTTTAAAAAGTAGAAATAAGCTAAGGCAAAGACAAGATAAACTACTACTAACCTAAAACAAACCTATTAAGCATGAATGAAAAGAAAAGAGCAAAATAATAAGAGGGAAAAGCTTAAATAAGCTCAGCAGTACTAACTTAAAAGTTAGTACTGCTAGCTTTATACTTAAAGCTGCTAAACTTCTAAAACTAAATAAGCTAAAGACTTACCTAAATAAGCTGGATTTTACTTAGTCCTAGACTTAATAATTACTCTAAACTAGAAACAAGCACAAATAAGCAATCCATAAGCTGAAAATCTAAATAAGCTCTTAAAAGAATTTCAAACCAAACAGCCCCTGAAGGAACTTTGAGCTTAAAATTAAGCATGCAAATGAGCTTTTTAAGAAGTAAAACTTGCTTTTTCTAAAAGACTTCTAAAAAAAACTTTTTGAAAAGACTTTGGAAAACTATAGCTTATTGAAAAAGCTTAACTAAACAGATAGTTTACTCAGCTTATGCTGAGTTTGGTTTTATAAAATGAAAAGACAAAATGCTTATTTAAAAGCTAAAAACAGATGACAAATTAAGCTAAATTTTAAAACTAATTGTAAACTTGTGAAATATGACCTAAAAGCTACTTATAATCTAAAATTCAAAAGCTAAATGATAAATTTACCTACTGAATTGTGAACTAGACAAATGAATTCATTATACTTTTTTAAGCTACTGATGCAGTTGACACACTTATGACCAAAATGCAGGCCTAATGAGACTATTCTAACAAGCTTAAAACTCAAAATGAAAGACAAGAAAGATAATGACTATTGCTAGAAGAGATCTAAGCTAAGTTATGCAAATAACTTGACAGATTAAGACCCTATGAAAACTTAACTCAAGAAAACTGAATTAACCCTATTATGACTTATGATACTAGCTTAAACTAACCTAAATGAGATTTTTAAAACAAATTTTAAAGACCAAAAGGCCATTAGCAGTACTAAATGTAGTTAGTACTGTTGTGCCAAACACCCATTTAATTATACTCAAAACCATTTTAGCTTATTAAAATGAAATTAAGAGCTTAAATTCTAAATACCAGATAGCAAATAGCTTATGACAATCCTAATGAAACTTTTATTAGTAAGCAAATAAGCAGAAACAAAGATAATAAGAACTATGCTAATATTTTAGTTTTTGACAGTTTTATGTATTTATAAACTAAGATATCTAGATCTATGCATATTAAAAACTTAAAAACAGATATTGAAACATATTTAATAAGCACAAATAGATAGATTTAAGTACAAAAAAAGCTAGACTATAAGCAGTAAATAAGCAAATGCAACTTATTAAACTAAGATACTTGAAATTTAAAGGGAACTTACAAAAGCCTTAGCCAAACAAAGGCAATAGTGCTCAAAAGAGCTTTCAACAACTCTAGCTTATCACAAGGATAAGCTAGTAAGTCCTATAAGCTATTCCATTACTAGCTCATCATCCAAAAGCTCAAAATCCATAAGCAAAGGTATTAAAACTGATTTTATTGGTTCAAGTATGTTGAGAGCTTATTAATAGCTCAATTTGAGCTTAGAGACTCAAAGGGCTTGATCTGAGCTTATAAGAAGTTTATCAAACAGTAACATGAGGATTTAAGAATTTAAAAACTTATAAGGCAAAACGGATTAGGTAAAAACAAAGAAGGATTTCATTAACATTAAAACTGATTACAATAAGGTGAAAGTAAGAGTACAATAAGCTTTAAAAAACTGAATAAGAAAATTATAATTTCCTAAAAATTAAGAAAGCTAAAAACTAGGACTAAATAGGAAAGATGCTCTTGTGTGTGAATGAGAGGGGCTATTTATAGCCATCAGGAGATGCTTCTAGGCCTTGGAGTCAAGTATACACTCCCTTAGATCTTGTCCTTTCATTCCTTCAATCATTTGATGCTTAACTTGAACCGTTGGATTAGATTAAAGGGCACACGGATTGCCAACATGGAAATCCGTGATGTGACCTTCTTGTGCTTCTTTTGTACGCCTTTTAGTACAAAATACTAGATCTTGGTGTGTTTCCTTCCTTGTACGCGTGTCATTCTCTTTTGGGAATTGACCAATGGGGGCCTTTGGTGATGTATTACTCTACCAAGGTGTACCTTATCACTTGAGTTGCTATGCCATGTAACCAATTTTCATTTGCCCTTTGGTTTGACTCAAGGTTAAAACGGGGATGATGGGTGAATAGTAGTAACTATTTTTCCCGCGTGATTTTTTATAAAAGGGTGCGTTTGTGTTATTTTGACCCGGGGTGAAAAGGTTTGACTTTGGGCTTATTTATAAAAGGAATGGGCCACGAGATGTGTTTGGGATCGTGCTTGGATTTGTTATAAGGAGTTAACGGGTGTTAACTCTTATAATTATAAGAGTTAACACCGTTAGCGTTTAGGGGACCATTTTTGCAATTTTGGTAAATATGAGGGATTGATTTGGTAATTTTGGATTTTGTCTTTTTTTGTTGATCATGTTTGACTGAAGGTTGACTTGAGTTGACCACTGTTGACTTTTGATAGCATTCTCCTAGCTCTTGCACACTCAATTCCGTTCTCGTGTTCGTGTTTGTCTAGTTTTTGACCGTTTTCTTGAGATTTTTGCAATATCCGTACCTACACAATCACAAAGACAAAACAAGCAATATTCAAGCGTTTTAAGCACAATTTTGTCTTTTAAGGGCCTATTTTGATATAAGACGGATATGTGTTTTCACACATATGAAAATTCCTCAAATTAAGCGATTGCGTGTCCTCACGCAATGTTATATGCCTTATAACCAAATACCTCAAAATTTCCCAACTAAACCTTTAAAAAGTAGGAAGGACTTTTGTAGAGAGAGTTAAGAGATCACAAGTTATAAAACACCCTATTTTCCCATTTTTCTAAAAAAATTTCATTTTTTTTACTGAGATTATTTTGACTTTCGTTATTTCCATAACTGTTAGGGATCATAGAACAAGATGCATTTCGATATGAGAATGCCCCAAAAAGGATAAATTCATCGTCCCTGACTTTTCACTTATCCAAACCAAGCTTAAAACGAAATCACAGCTAAATATCAGAAAAGATGCTAACACTACTCATATTTGCAACTTGTGAACTTTTTACTCCCGACATTAATTATATCTTAAGTGAGTGTGCTATTTTGAATTTCAACCATGGATCAACTTTGTGCAACAAATTATGCTTCACGTTCCACCTTAGAATAATGAGTTTGAAGGCGAGGTCATCCCATGTAGCGACTTTCATTTCGACACATCCTAACCTTGCGGCTAAGTGACCAGGCTTTTGACACCCTACAGAGACTAGTATCGGGACTCATGGACCTTAGGTTTCAATAACTCTCAGGTTTCCCGGATATTCATAGCTTATAAAATAGAATAGTCAAAGTGCAAAAGCATATTTGAATTTAACAAAAAGAAGTCAATGTATTTATTTAATTTTAACTATTTAGACATTTGTGCAATTGTATCCCTCGACCGTTTAGAATGCTGCAACATCGGTTGTGAACCGGCAAGATGCATTAAACTTTTATCAGTCTCGGATCTTTATTCTTACTATGGGCTTTCTTTAGAAGACTACCACATCGGTTGTGAGCCGGCAAGAGGTAGTAACTTTTATCAACCCACAGCTTTTATTATTATATTTGTTTTTTTTTTATCATTTTATCATTTTTTTTAATATTTATTTATTTAAAAAAGACTTCTTTTTGAAGAATTCAAGTATAAATTTGAACTAAAACAAAAAATTTTGCTATATATATTACATAAAAATTGCTGATTTAAGTTTAATCTTCAAAAACAGCACGTATATTAATCTGGTTAAGAGTTTATGGGAGAAAAAGCAACAAGTTACATACATGAGCTCTTAAGATTTCCAAATAATCTTTGTTTATCATCCTACTCATACAAACCTAACTCTATCATTTTGCGTTCTTGCGCGATAATTGCGAACCTAAGCTAAAAGTTAGAGTAACCAGCTAGAGATCTCAACACGTTCGAATCTTTACAGGTCAAAATTAGACGTCTTATTCTACCTAGCAAGAAAGTCAAAATTGTGACAAAAACACTTATTTTATTTTTGAAATATTAAAATTTTCATATTTTTGAAAATTTTTGGTGGGAAAACGGGGTACGTGAGAACAACGGATAAAAGTAGGTAAGATCATATCGAAGATATACTACCCCATACTAAAATCAAACATTGTCCTCAATGTTTCCTAGCCTAAGACTTAGAAAACCCCCAATACTAGAACTCAAAAAGGTCGAATGTATAACTCAAGCCTGAAGAAAGTATCACAAAAATCTTTATCCGTTTATTAGGTGTGCTACAAGATAAATGTTAGTCGATAATAATCTTTAGGATATCAGATTTCCCTAAACTAATGGCAAGCAAAGGCTAGGAAGCTCGAGTGGACCGGGACAAATCACCGAACACGAGAGTCTTCAGAAAATTTGGGTTCATCCTGCAAACAATCACAAGTACAAACAATAAACACAAAGAACGGAAGAGTACAAGCCTCCTCACAACACATTAGAAGCTAGAAAGAAAATTAGAAAATGGATAATCATGGGGTGACTCCCACGAAGCGCTTTGTTTTTGGTAACCGAGTCATATAGCTTGACTCTATCCTTGAATTCATTCGTCCTTAGGGAGAGTAAATGGAAGAGAAAATCTCAATCGGGCTTTCATTAATGTTTGGACAAACATTAAAGCACATGAAAGTTCTGTCCCGATGAGAAACCACCGGCTCTAAGTGGAGATGTCGGGGTCATAAATGGTGTCTTCATTCCTGAAGGAGGAAAGTAAGGGAGAAACCTCAGGGTAGGTGAGAAACGGGAGAAAAGTCCAAGTGACAAATGTGAAGGAATTTTCAACTTCAACATCAATCTCACCTCCCCTTAGGTCAAAACATTCATCTTCATTAAGCTCATCAACATTGTTGATCATTGGTGCATCAGGCTCAATATTGAAGGTTAAACATTCATGAGTGGGATTTCCATTAAGCAAGTTGTTAATAATGTCCTCTTCCGAGTCAAAATCACTTTCAATACCTGGTGGTATCGAATCATCTAGTCCGGAAAATATATCGACCTCTTCCCTATTGGGGTCACTGTCCTCAATGAGAGTAGTAGATGTAGGAAGAGACTCGATGATTGTATGAAAATTTTTCAGTGAATGGGAAAATGAATTACTGCATAACAACGACATTCGATTGATGTAATCCTCATGCTCTCTAACAATTCCTAGAGGAATCGTGATAAGCTTACCGGTGAACTCATGGTGAAGAGGATCACTCTTGGGAGAAAAAGTTATTAAAGGTTCATTCTCTGGTTCATTCCTAAGTTGTGGTGGTTCATGATCGAAAAACACTTTGGGAGAAAGATTATGGGTAGTATCCTTACTAAGCAAACTCTCGAGATATAATACGTCTCCTTCTGAGTCATAATATCCTTCAATATACGTAGGGACTTCGATAGCTAGAAAAGCATCAATCTCATCATTATCGCCTCCTGGATTGAAACACTCAGCCTCATCATTCGTTTTACATTCCAAATTAAATAAATTATCATTCTCTTCGAAAGGTGGATCATTGATGAATCCCTCAAGAATGGAATCAACGCTTTTCAAATGAGTAGACGGATCATCGTGGAATAGAAACTCAATGTCGTCTCTTGGAATAAGACTCTTATCTTTGTTAGAATCAGAAAGAGGTGTGACTAGGAAAGTCGACTCATCAAGGTTGGAATCATAAGAATCCTTGCACTCGATATCCTCTAATTCTTCATCAAAAAGAGGGTTATTGAAATTGACATCAAATTCGAAAAGAGGGTTAGAGAAAGTCACGGAATCATTACGTGGAACTTTGATGGAAGAGAAATCATCACATGAAGGTAAAACGTTCTTACTATCATTCCTGGATGTTTTCTCAGATTCTCTTGGGATTAGGACAATTTCCTCGGTACTAAAAATACTAAGGTGGTCGTCCCCCATTATGAGAGAATCCTTGGGTTCAATAGACGGCAAGGTTGATGTGATTGCAAAAACCGAAGAAACTTGAGGTGGTTTGTTTGAATGAAAAATGCTCTCCTTGCAAATAACTTTGAAAATCTTTAAACAAGGTGTGATACAAGTTTGGCGTTTAGCCGTCGGCTCTGCGAGATTCTTCACTTCCTGCTTTTCTTTTTCATTGTTGACATCTTTCGATGGAGATGGGCAAACTTGAGTGGGTTCGTCGGTAAACCTTTTGAAACTATCATTGCATGCGTCATTAACCATTTTAATTGACTCGTTTTCATGCTTTTGAGGATGTTTTAACGTGCCATTGACATGAAAAGTTATTTGTTCATTTCCGTCCCTTAAAACAAGCTCTCCTTCGTATACATCGATTAAAGCACGGCTGGTTCTCAAAAAGGATCTCCCAAGTATGAGAGGAACTCGAGGATCGGCTTCGAAATCGACAACAACAAAGTCGGTAGGAAAATGGAAATTCCTAACTTTGACAAAAATATCTTCGGCGAGTCCTTTAGGACGAGTAATCGATCGGTCCGCTAACTCTAAAGTCATCCGAGTTGGTGTAAGATCAGGCAGAGAAAGCTTTTTCCAAATAGAAAGAGGCATAAGATTTATGCTTGCGCCAAGATCGGCCAAGGCGTGGCATACATCCATTCCTGGGAAATTACATGGAATAAGAAACTTGCCGGGATCTCCAAGCTTTTCGGGAAGCTTTTTGAGAAGCATCGCCGAGCAATTCTCGTTCAATGGTATCTTAGCTAACTCAAGCAACTTTTCCTTATTCATGAGCAAACTCTTAATCGTAGGAGCAAATCTTGGCATCAAAAGTAAAGCATCAGCGAAACTAATGTCGAAGCGCAAATCTTGAAAGATTTAGAAGATCTTCTCCATTTGATTCGAAGCTTTGTCACGGGACTTTTTATCATCACGTCGTAAAGGATATTGAATATTTGGCTTAGGTAAATTCTTCAGAATATCGGGTTCCGGAATGGGAGTAGTTTTAGGCAAAGTCGTCGGAACATCGGGTTCCGGAATAGAAATGGGGATAACCGGAGGTGGGTTTTGAGCGGTACTTCCTTGGAAATTTGTTTGCTCTTTATCCGTTGTCTCCTCGGTTTCTCGTTCTATTACCTTTTTAGGAGAAGGATTAGTAGGAATCGAGGGTCCCTCGTAAGCATCACCACTTCGAGTAGTGATTGCTTTCATCTCACCCTTCGGGTTTGGGATTGTATTACTCTAGAGTACCCAATTTGAGCTTGGTTTTGGAAAATCTCACACTTAACAAATTTTTGCAAGTTTAGTTTGAAAAACTATGATTTGATGAATCATCAAGACGCTTGTTAATCTTTCATTGGTGTTTTGATATTCCATTCTTAACTTCTACTTTCAACGAGTTGATTTGATTTTGCATGTTTCTCATTATTTGATCGTTAGTTCTCTTGTAACTTGAAAACTCATTTGAAAACTCTTGTTTGACATGATTATTAGGCACTTAAAAAGGTTGGTTTTGAAATTCTTGATTTTGAAAATTTGGAGCATGATTGTTTTGAGCTTGAAAACCTTGATTTCCATGAAAATTATTTCCCCGATTAAAATTATTCCCTTGACCTTGATTTTGATTATAAGGTATTATTTGTTGGTGTTCTTTTACCAACTTTGTTAAATTTTATATTCACAAATTAACGAGAAAGATCAAAAAATCCGGAAGAGCAAATATTTTTGTCTTTTTTTTAACTTTTACTTATACTAAAAAGAAAAAAAAATATTTTTTACTTTTTATATTTTAAAATTTTTTTATTTTTGATTTTCTTAAAAGTGTAACTTTCGTAGACGAAAGGTTCTCCAAATCACGATCAACAAACTTCAAACGAAAGAATCTTAATCACAAATCCCCGGCAACGGCGCCAAAAACTGATTGCGTAAAGTTTTATACACGTATAATAATATAATAAGTATAGAAAATTACCAAACTACCCTTGAGGACAAAAGTAGTAAGGAAATTCGACACAAATATATTAATTAATACGTATATTACCGGGTAAGTGATTACCTGGGTTGTTTTCCTCAAAAGATTATTGAAATAAGACCACTTTGTTGTTTGGACAATGATTTGAAATAGTTTCAAAGAAGATTTGTTTCTAAAATACAAAAGAGAGCAAATTAAAGGACAAATAAACCTAACATAATAAACGAAAAATTATACTTTAACTAAATAACGCAAAACGGAACCCTAACGGTGGTTAAAAACCCTAAATTTCCAAAATTAAACCTAAAATGAATTTTTCTCTTTTAATAGACTCTAATTGACTAAAAAGTAAGTTTAAAGAAAACTAGAACAAAAACGGAGTTGAGTTGAGCTTAAAAAAACAAAAAAAACGTGAACGGAAACAAATCCCGTTTTTTAAAAATTGAAATTTTGCAATTTTAACCCTACGTAAGCAAAACTAATTTTCCTAGAAACTATATGATAAAAGAAAATTTTTAAAAAAAGAATTATATTTTTTTGATTATTTTCCTATTTTTTATGATTTTTTAAAGATTTTAATAAAATAAAATTATTAAAAATAGTAAATGTAACTCTAAAAAAATTGAAAAAAATTACTAAAAGTGTAAAATGCAAAGACAGATTTTCTAAAAATATAAACTAAAAATAAGCCGGACAGAAAAGCCCTAAGAAGCTAGAAATAAGCTACGACTTAAAATAAGAGAATGGAAATGAAAATGGGTTTAAAGGTTAAGTGTAGGGCTATCATAACAGATAGCCCTACTGGTGCTAGTAGTAAGTCGTTTGTGTTATGAGTTAGGAGACCTAGGTTTGAGTCCTAGGTCTGCCTTTTTTGAAAAACATTTTTTTTGAAATCTTTTTATAGAAACTTATTAATCTTATGAAAATAAGCATATTTCATAACTACAACTACTTTTCAAACAAACTAATAAGATAATGGAAACTAAATATCAAAACATTTTTCAAAATAACTAACGGCAAAGCAATTCAAGCTCAAATCAAATAGCACTTACATCGTGAACCTCAAAATAAAGCTTTAAATATAAAGTTCAATTCTAAACAAGATATGCAACAATTCTGCAAAACCTAAAAACAAGATCAACCACTGAAATGTGTAATCAAAAACTGATAAAAAGCTGAATACTTGACATAATTAAACTAAAAATGGTAAATAATGGATAGAAACATTAACAAAACTACAACTATATGACCAGATTAAATCTCTTAAGGGAGAGTAGAAGGACTTGGTGAAAAACAACTTTTGAGCCTCCTAAACTCATAATCAAAATCATCTCAATGCTAAAACTGATTAATCATCATAGAGGTAATTTTTGCTTTTGAAAACATTTGACTTTAACCAAAAACTCAAACCAAAACTCTCTAAACTTTTTCTAAATCAAGCTGCATAAGAAATCAAAAAAGCCATCCTAGAAGGTTAGAACACTACAGAACTTACCTAGAGAGTTAGTTTCTGACCTAGTCCCAAACACCCCTTAACATGACAATTTTGCAATTTAAGCTTGTAAAAATGATTTTCAAAACATAAACACTTAATACCAGATCTTAATCGCCTAAATAACAACCTAATGAGAAAATCTAATCCACCAAATAAGCTTGAACAACAGCAAAACAAATCATGCTAATAGAAAATGAATTTAAGCAAATTTAAAGCACAAACTTGAAAACTAGGATCCAACAAGCACAAATCAAAAACAGATAATCAAATTAAGCAAACAAGTCATATAAAGCTTGAATATATAACACTAGAAAAAGCAAGGAAAAAGTAAATGCACTAATCTAAAATGTAAATTAAGACTTACTATTGGTCCTTAGATCTGATGAAACCTAACCATCTACCTAACCCCCTATGTCTAGTCTATAATTCTTGAAATCAAAACCCATTTATCACCCAAGCTTAACAATGTTATAGATCCATAGACACCAAAACCAGATTCCAAATCTTTAAATGCAAAATGAGAACTCTAAACGTCTAATCCAAAAGCTCAAACCAGTTTAAGCAAACTCAAATGAAGCAGTAGAAAACAACTATGAATGATTGAAACAGTAATTTGAGAAGGTTGAATGAAACAGTACAATGGAAATGGACATGTTTTTGATTAATTTATTATTTATTGAAAATTAAGGTTACAATACAAGAAAGGAATTTGACAAGGTAATTAAATTGCTAGAAAGTAAATTACATGAAATAAAATTGGTAAACCAATTCTAATGCATAAATTGGAGACCCTTTTCGAATCTACTAATCTATCTACTATTTATAGTGAAATGAGGAGAGCTAGTGTGCCTTTGGTGTCTTCTTTGTAGTGAAATCTTGAGGATAGCCCAAGGAATACATCCCCAACCTTTGAAATCATCAATTTTAAATCCCAACACCTTTTGAACTTGGCCGTTTTATTTAAACATGTGTTGGATGTAGCCGGATCACAGCAAAAAGCACTTCTAGAAGGGCACACGCTCTTAGTGTGACTCATAGGAGCGTTCTAAGCTGAAAGTGATATATACCCACCATGGTTGAGTTTATTTTACCCTGGTTTAACTCAGGGTTAGAGACGATGAACAGTAAAACCAATTGGCGCCTGTTTTTAATTTTACATTCGTTTGTTTGACCGGAGGTTTAAAAGGGGGTGTACATGCTCTCCGGTTTAAAAGGGTAATGGGCTAAGGTTAATTATTTTAGGCTGGGTAAAATGGTTAAGGGACCATTTGTGTAATAAGGTTTAACTTTGAGGGCTGTTTTGGTGTTTTAAGGGTTTTGTTTTCTTGTGGTTGACCAGTTGACCAAGTTTGACTTTGAGTTGACTTTTTGACCTTTTAGCAATCAAATCCCTGGCTCTTTTCTACTCTTTTCGTTCCTGTGTTCGTGTTTGTCAGGATTTGACCGTTTTCTTGTGATTTTTACAACATCCGTACCTACACAATCACAAAGACAAAACAAGCAATATTCAAGCATTTTATGCATAATTTTATCTTTTAGGGCCATTTTTGATATAAAACAGATATGTGTTTTCATACATATCAATTATGCTAATATTTTTGGTGTTTTTGACTGTTTTATAACAAATAAGAGTAAACTAAGAATTTAAACTATCAATTAAGCATCATAAGCACATAAAAACTATAATAAGCATTATTAAACTAAACTAACCAATAATAAGAAGTAATAAGCTGAAATTCAAAATTAAGCTATAAAAAGGAGTTTGAGAACTTACAATAGCCTTTGCTCTAAACAAGGCTTATCAAATGCTCTTGTGAGCTATCAACAAGCTCTAGCTTATCATAGATAAGCTAGTGAGGTCCTGGAAACCCATCCATGTCTGGTTTCCCTTCCAAAATTAAGCTGAGGTAATTTTAAGGGTGAATTTGTATGTCAATAAGCTCATTTAAGCTTTAAGAGCTTAAATGAGAGTGTAGCTAGCTTATGAGTAAATTAGACAGCTTATTTAGCTTTAACAGAGTATAAAAGAGCTTTTTAGACCATTATGCATTTAAGTAAAATCAGGAATTAACAAGAGAAAAATATGAAAACTAAACTTTTAATTGATATTTAAAACTGATTACAAGCTTAATAGAAGAAAATTACATTTAAATTGAAAAACAATAAGCTGAAGTTACATAAAATAAGCTATACTATACTAAAATTATCCTACTCCTAGATGCCCTTTGTGAGTGAGGAGTGAGCTCTACTGAAAAGCATGGAGAAAGAAGCATCTAGTCTTAACAACGCTCCTCTTAGCTTTGATCCTTGGCCCTTTAATTTCTGTATCTTTAAATCATTGGAGTGCCCTTTTAGACCGTTAGATTGGAATGTTGCACATGGATTGCCAAGCTGGCAATCCCATAAGTCGGGAGCTCTTGTGCTTCTTTTGCATTGTTTTTAGTGTAAAATTCTCATAAAAGGTGTGTTTGTTTTGAAGCCGCGTACCACTCTTGTGTAAGTCTTGACCAATCGTAGCACTTGGTGACGTTTTGCCTTTGCTGAGTCATAGCTTGGTACTAAGTAACTTCTTAGCTACGCTGGATTGAGGGGAATTGGATTTACCTGCTCAATTTTAACACAGGGTAAAACTTGGGACGAAGGGTGAACAGTAACACCCATTCGCGCCATTTTTAACCGTTTAAGAATGTTTTTGGTGTGTGCATTAGGCTGCAGGAGTTTATAAAAAGAAATGGGACCGTGGTAATTTGGGCGTTGGCTTGGTTAAAAGGTTTAGTTAATTAAGAGATAACGACCGATAGTCTTTATAATAAAAAGACTACGGTGTTAAAAGGGTGTAAGGACTTATTGTGAATTTGGGTTTAAACAAAAAGACTAACCGAGTTCGGTGTTTGTCTGGTTTTGACCAGTTTCTTTTGATTTTTGCAATATCCGACCTACCCATCCAAATGAACAAAACAAGCAATATACAAACAATTTTCACCAATTTTAATCATTTAAGGGTCATTTTTGATATAAAAAGGATATGTGATTTCTCACATATCAAAATTCCCTAAACTAAGTGATTGTCGTGTCCTCACGCAATATTATATGCTCTAAAACCAAATACCTCAAAACTTCCCCAAACTAAATCTTTGAAAAGTAGCAAAGACTTTTGTGGGGAGAGTTAAGAAATCACAAGCTTTAAAACACCCCATTTTCCCATTTTTCAAAACTTTTTCCATTTTTTAAATATTTTTTAGCAACTACCTAGAATATTCCGACTTTCGTTATTTCCATAACCGTTAGGGATCATAGAACAAGATGCATTTCGATCCGAGAATGCCCCAAAAAGGATAAATTCATCGTCCCCGACTTTTCACTCGCTCCAAACCAAGCTTAAAACGAAATCACAGTTAAATATCAGTTAAGATGCCTGAAACTACTAATTTTTGCAACTTTGAAATTATTGCTCCCTATAATTGTTATAATCTAGGTGAATGTGCTAATTTTGAATTTCAACCCAATGGATTAACGTTTTCAAAATTCTGTGTTTCAACGTTCCAACCCAAGGAAAAAATGAGTTAGAAGGCGAGATCTATCCCATGTAGTGACTTTCGTCTCCAGCACATCCCAACCATTGCGGCTAAGTGACCAGCTTTGACACCTTCCCACAGAGACTAGTATCGGGACTCACGAGACCTTACAGTTTTTAAAAAACTCTTTAGGTTTCCGTATATACATAGGCTTATTTTAAAAACTTAAAATGAAATAGCCAAAGTTCAAAAAGCATATTTTAAATTTAACAAAAGAGATTCTATTTATATTTCAAAACTTAATATACATTTATGCAATTGTATCCCTTTGACCTTTTAGAAGCTGCAACATCCGGGTTGTTGAGCCGTCAAGATGCAGCAAAACGTTTATTCAGTCCTTGGGAATTTATTCTTACAATGGGCTTTCTTAGAAAGACTACCGCATCGGTTGTGAGCCGGCAAGAGGCAGTAAACTTTTATCAGCCCACAGTTTATAATTATTCTTTATTATATTTTTTCATTTTTCGTAATTTTAATATTTTTTTTATATAGAGAAGACTTCTTTTTGAAAAATTCAAGTATAAGTTTGAACTAAGACTAATTTTTTTTGCTATATACTACATAAAAATTGTTGATTTAAAGTTTAAATCTCCAACATCACGTATTATAATCCGATTAGAAGCTTATGGGAAAAAAAGCCAGAAAATTCATATAAGATCTCTTAAGATTTCCAAATAATCTTGTTTAGCATCCCACTCATTACTTAGCTGATATCATGTTTTCGTTCTTCGCGAATTTTTGCTAACGCTTAGCTAATAGTTAAGGAACTAGCTAGAGCTTCAACACGCTCGACTCGGGTTAAAATTATTCTTTATTCTACCCAGTAGAAAAGTCAAAATTATGACAAAACACTATTTTATTGAAAAATTTGGTAAATTTTTTATTTTTTTAAAAAATTTTGTGGGAAAAACGAGGTAATGTGAAGAACAAACAGGGAAAATTATGGTAAGATAATATCGAAGATATACTTACCCCATACTAAACTAAACATTGTCTTCAATGTTTTCCTATCTAAGGCTTATAACCCCAATACAAGAACTCATAATTTCAAATGCATAATATAAATCCGAAAAAAAGGCATGGAGAAAAGTATCAAACAAAACTTAAGCCGTTTATCAAGTATGCTAAAAGAATAAATGTAGTTGATAAATAATCTAGGGACATCGGATTTCCCCAAACTAATGACAAAACACCAAACAGGAGAGTTTTCAGAAAATTTTGGGTCAATCCTATAAAAAATCACAAGTACAAACAACAAGAATTGGAAGAGTACAAGCCTCCTCACATCACAATAGAAATAAGAAAGAAGAAAAATGGATAAGCATGGGGTGCCTCCCACGAAGCGCTTGTTTAGGGTCACTAAGATTGACCCAATCCCCGAATTCATTTATCCTTGAGAGGTTTTGCGAGATCGGGACAACCAAATTAGTACCCCCGTCCAAAGTAAGTGGCTTAAATGCTATGACGCGTTCACCTTGAAGTTTGCCCCAGTTCTGAGATTACTCAATGGTGCCATATTGAAAACTGGGTTAATGTGAATGTCTAGGACCAACGGGATTTTAACTTGCCCAAGAACATCTTCAATCGAGAGTTAAAGAGGAGGACTTGATCACCGATTGTGGAAAACTCCAGTTTTTGATCTTTGAGTCATGATCCCTTTGTTTTTCTCTTTATAGATCAAAGAGTTTCTCAAAGGGCACGATCACGAAGTTCATTTTATGTTCAATTGAGTTGAACTTTATGGTGATCACCAGCTGTCTCAAGGTCAAAGTTTAAAGGTTTCAAGGCCTAATAGGCTTTGTGCTCGAGCTCGATCGGTAGATGGCATGCCTTTTCGTACACGAGCTTGTATGGGGTACACCCTATGATATTTTGTAAAGGAAAGCAGTAACGGAAGTCCCCAAAATGCTTCATCTAGTTATCCGACCAAGATTCACGTTTCTCAGCCCAAGGTCCTTTCAAGAATTCCGTTTCAAAGCATGATTGGATACCTCAACTTTTCCACTCATTGTTTATGGTATACCGGTGGAGAGACGGTGAAGTACTCCGTAATTAAGCATGACCTTTGGTAAACAGGTCATGCAAAAATGGGTTCCCCTCCGCGATCAACTTTATGATAGCACGAGGGGCACCGAATCGGGCGAAGAGAGATTTAAGAAATTTGCAAATAACTCGGGCGTCGTTGGTGGGGAGCGCTTTTGCTTCAACCCATTTTGACAAATAGTCGACCGCCACGAGTATGTATTTGTTCCCTCGTGAAGACGGGAATGGCCCCATGAAATTGATGCCCCACACATCAAAGATTTTGCAAACTTGGATGTAATTTTAAGGCATTTCCATCACGTTGCGAAATTTTTCCTTGACGCTGACAAGTGTCACATCGGGTGACCAAGTCATGGGCATCTCGGTAAATCGTAGGCCAATAAAATCCTGAGTCAAAAACCTTTTTAGCGGTGTAGTTGGCACCGTAATGTCCCCTGATGGGTCCACTATGGCAAGCTATGAGGATGTCAACAGTTTCTTGGCCTGCAACACAACGTCGGATCATTTGATCCGCACATATTTTGAACAAGAAGGGGTCGTCCCAAAAGTAATGTTTAACATCCTTGAAAAACTTGTTCTTTTGTTGGGACGACATCCCTTTAATAATGAAATTCCTCTCCCATCGACCGCGTAGTAATTTGAATAATCGGCAAACCACGGGGGTACTTGAGTCACACATGAGAAAGTCACCATATTAAGTGTCTCGAGAGAAAATTTTCATTTACCTCCTTTGGTCGAGCACCATTTCATAAGGATTTATATAATCAGGAAAGATGATCGGACCGGCGATATTCTCGAAATTCCTTTGTGTCCAATTACTTGAATGTGAACTCTTGAAGGAGGAGACACCGACCAATAGCAATCTCAACCTTGGAATCCCTTTTTACGCAAAGAGATATTTTAGAGCGGAGTAGATCCGTATACACTATGCTTTGTTTAAGATGAGGTAAGAACCGAAATGTTTCAAAGGCATAACACCTCGTCTAACATATCTTTCTCCGTCTGTGGTGGTAATGCGATCCCCCTGCCTCGTTTAATTGTTTTATCTAGCATAGTGATAGGCCTAAAGTGTTTTTTCATGACGTTGCCCCAAGACTGCACTATGCAAAGTCGCGTGAATCGCACATAAGCTCAAGGAAAATCCTAGTCTAGGGCAAATCAAATTGGAGGCGTCGTAAAGTTTTTCTTTAACGTTTGTAAAAGCTTGAATACATTCATTGAGAGAAATGAGCCATAGATTTTTCTTAGGAATGAGTCATCGGTCTGGAAATTTTGGAAAAATTCTTAATGAACCGTCGGTAGAAACCGGCATGATCGAGAAAACTCCGAACACCCTTGACGGTGATGGGGTGAGGTAACTTAGCAATCACATCGACTTTGCCTTTATCAACCTCAATCCCTTTTTTGAAATCTTATGGCCAAGGACAATACCTTCCTTAACCATAAAATGACTCTTTTCCCAATTTAGACAAAGATTGGTGTCTTCGCACCTTTGAAGCATCTTGTCTACATGAGAGAGGCAGTTTTCAAATGAATTCCCAAAGACCAAAAAGTCATCCATGAAGACTTCCATCGTTTTTTCGATCATATCATGAAAGATAGCCATCATACACCTTTAGAACGTGCCCGATGCATTGCATAAGCCAACAAGGCATTCGAAGGTTTAGCGAATGTTCTGTAAGACAAGTGAATGTGCTTTTACTCTTATCAAGGGTCGATGGGAATTGAAAGTAACCCGAGAAACCCATCGAAGAAAACATAGTTACCGAATTCACCCGTTAATATCTCATCTCTCCGAGCATTCGATCCATAAATGGTAGTGAAAGTGGTCTTACGGGTGGCTTCATTTAACTTTCTGGTTATCAATGAAGACACGGCCACCCCGTACCAATCGAGTAGGATTAACTTGTTTTCATCATTTTACAACTACGTTAAACCCACCCTTTTTCCGGACGCAATATACGTGGGCTACCCAAGGACTATCCCAATCGGTAAATAATTCGGGCGTTCAATAAGTTTTTAACCTCCTTTTTTGATGACAAAACATCGTGGATCGTTTGATCATCCCCGTGCCTTTGGTGTTGAACCGCTAGTTTGTGTCCACTTCCACAAAAATTCTTGTGAGTACTAAATTCCAGTTAATACCCTTGATGTCGAGAGTTTCAAGCCGATGGCTCGCTTTGTATGACTTTCAAAACCTTTAAGAGAGCAGAAGGACGGCTTTTTCTCGACACTCAAGTCTTTAGCAATTATGAACAGGCAACTTGTTGTCACCTTCTAAAAATGCGTAACTAGATGAGAGGTAAGTCCTTGAGTCGACTTCGGGATGTCATCCAATTGAAGATTACAGTTTTAGCTTCACAAACTTTTCAATTCTTTTTTTAATTCATGGGCAAATAGTTCCTTGAGTGGGAGGAGGGTAATTTGGATCTTCATTGAGAAATGATTTAAAAGAAGAATACCCCCTCCGGGTCATAGTAAGAGTCATCCACTTCTGGTGAAAGTATGGATCATCTTCAGAGCTGGAAGCATCAACTTCCTCAAGAAGAAAATCACTATCCCCGAAGGGAGTGAGAGTCGGAGAAGAGGTAGAAACGATCGGGTCATAGTAAGGAGTGGGATTGCCACTCACGATCACATCGGAGAAACCGAGAACTTCTTGAGAATACTCCTCACAAGCCATTTCAATGACGTCGATTCGGTTAACCGAATTATCATTGTAACTAGAGGAGTATCTCGAAGTTCGAATGATCAAGATTTGAATGATATTGTCTTCTTTCAACACGAAGAGTTAGTTCTCCTTCGTAAAAATCAAACAAAGCACTGTCCGATCTTTAAGAGATCTCCCGTAGAATTAGGGGGAACTCAAGGGATCAGCATCAAAGTCTACGACTACAAAGTCCTGCCGGGGAATTGATCTTTCCTACTTTTAAAGGTAGACATCTTTTGGCGATAACCGATTGTTTGGGTAATCCGATACCGTTTTGCAGTTCAAGAGTCAAAACAAGTAGAGTGAGCTCTGGAAGAGAAAGCTTTTTCCATACGGATAATGGCATGAGATTTATGCTAGCGCCAAGATCGGCCAAGGCTAAGCATTCATCCATTCCGGGAAAATCACACGGTATGAGAAATTTGCCGGGGTCTCCAAGTTTTTCGGGTAACTTGTTGAGGATAACCGCCGAACAATGCTCATTCAAAGGAGTTCTAGCCATTTCACTTAATTTTTCTTTGTTTCCAATTAAAGCTTTAAGAGTTGAGGCAAATTTTGGCATAAGAATCAAAGCATCCGTGAGGCTAATTTCGAAACTCAAATCTTTAAAGATTTTGTAGAATTTCTCAATTTGGTCGTTAGCTTTTTCACGGCGCCTTTCATCATTACGTCTCGAAGGATATGGAATTGACGGTTTCAAGTTAGGCATCGGAGCACTAACGGGAGCAACAGCGGGCTCAGAATTTGGTACTTGAGGTTGAACTTGGACAACCGGAGGTTGGACGTCTTTGGTACTTCCGTTATTAGTAGGAAGCACCGTGTCCTTTGTCACCTCGGTTTCACGTTCCACTACTTTAGGAGGAGAAAAAGAAGTAGTAGGAATCGTGGGTCCTTGATAAGCAACACCACTACGGGTGGTAATACCCTTCAAGTATACCTTCGGGTTAGTAATGGTGTTACTAGGGTCCTTGAACCTAAAGTAGAAGCGTTATTGGCATTCACGAATTTGGAAAGCAATATCGAATTGTCCGTTAAATTGGTCATTTGATTTTGCAAATTTTGATTCTGATTCTGCATATTCCTCATCACTGCATCATTAGATTTGACATAGTTTTGAAAATCATCTTTCGACACACCTTGTGTTTGCGGAGCTGGAGCTTGGTACGGTTGAGCTTGGTGAACCGGGGGTTGATTAATCGGAGGTCGATAAATTTGGCTTTGGTTGTAATTGGTCCCCGGTTTTGGTTGTAACGGTTTTGATTGTTTCCTTGGTTTTGAACGGGAGGAAAATCGGGGAGGTCGAATTTGATTAGCAATCGGGGCTCGGTAACCGGTATTTCCTTGATTGAAATTAGCTGCTGCTGCTTGGGAAACAAATTCTTGAATATTGTCACGATAAACGTTGCCATCGGTGGCGGGACAATTTCGGTAAGAATGAGCACCACCACAAGTAACACAACTTTCCTCGACCGCTTTCACGGGAGCGGGAGCTTGGTTTTGATTTTTCTTATCGAGAAGTAAAGCTTTCACCATATCTTTAAGTTCGGCAACATCGGGAGAAATACCGGGGGTAGAAGAGCTCGAACTTACTTTTGCAACAACCGGTTTGTTATGTGAATTACGAACTTTAGATTTGCTTTCAATGATTCTTAGGCAATCACGGGGCATTTTATCCAAAAAGTTACCACCCGCGGCGGAATTCAACGAATCTTGATCATTAGAGTTCAAAGCATTATAGAAAGTATCGAGTTGATGTAACTCCGAAAATCCATGATGTGGGCATGCTCGAAGAAGATCATTGAATCGGTCCCATGCCTCGTAGAAAGTTTCATCAAATTGTTGTTGAAATCTCGTGATTTCATTTCGAGATTTGTTGTTTTGGAAGGAGGGAAGAATTTGTTGATGAATTTTGAAACAAGATCATCCCATGTGAGAATCGATCGAGGGGGTTCTTTTTCAAGCCAAATCCGGGCGGCACCCTCGAGAGAAAATGGGAAAAGCATAAGCTTTACCGACGTACTCGGGACGTTCGGGAACTTCATCGTAGAAGTGATCTTGTTGAAATAACGGATGTGAGCATGATGGTCTTCTTTGTCATGTCCGAAGAATTGTTTGTTTTGAACGAGGGTAAGCAAACCGTGCTTAAGCTCAAAGTTGTCCGCGGTGATTTCGGGCACAACGATGGCATCCTCGTAACCCACGGTGGGTGCTTCGAGCAATTGAGCCATAGTACGAGTATCGTCCATCGTAACTACGGGAGGAGCTTGATTTTCAATTGGTTCAACAAGATTAAATGGTTCAACAAAAGTCGGATTGACTTGTTGTTGTTGACGGTTAGAATTACGAGATTGAGAACGAGTGCGCATGCACTAAAATTTAAAAGAAAAAAAAATTTTATTTAAAAAAAAATTAAATTTTTTTTGTTTTTTCAACAATCTTTGGTTCGGGAACTTATTAATGGATAATACTTCAATTGAAAGTATTATATGTTGGTGTTCTTTTACCAACTTGTGATTTTTTATATATTTTTTTATGGACAATGTTTTTATATTTTTGGTTTTTCTTGTTTTTATATTATAATTATACTAAATAAAAGAAAAATCTTTTTGTATTTTTTTATAAGAAAATAAACAAAATAACTTCACACGGAAGGATCTTCAAACAAAAATTTTCAAACGGCTTCAACAATCGTCTACAATCCTCCCCGGCAGCGGCGCAAAAAACTGATCAAGACTGACTCACACCTTTAAAATATATAAATATAAATATAGATATACTTATAAATATATAAATAAGAGGGTAAGAATCAAAAAATCACAATTATAGTAATCCGGGAGTATGATTCCCGGGTCGTTTCCCCAACGAGGAATGCAATTGAAAGTCGAGAGTCGTTTTGAGAATCGATGCTTGAATGGGACAAGATTTGGATTGGTTTTCTAAAACTACGAGAAAATTAAGGCAAAAACTTAAAAACACTTAAGGGAAGACAAATTTTAACTAAAAAAACGCAAAACGGGAATCCTGAACGGGACCTAAAAACCCTAAATTATCAAAATTAAGTCCTAAATTGATCTTTTTGGTTTTTATAGGTCTTAATTGACTGAAAAGCTAGAACAAAGAAAACTAGACCAAAAATGAGGGAGATTTAAGCTTGAAAACACTAAAAACATGAACGGGATTCAATCTCGTTCTTTAAAAAACCAAATTTTGCAATCTAAACCCTACGAAAGCAAATCTAATTTTCCTAGGTTCTAAATGTTAAAAGAAAATTTTCTAAAAAAGAATTATATTTTTTTGACTTTTTTATAATTTTTTATGAATTAAAAACGATTTAAATGAAATTAAATGTTTAAAAATACTAAACAATTTATAAAAAACTGGAAAAATCATGAAAAGTAGCTTGAACAGTGAGGAGTCTAATAAAAATAAGATGGGAAAAACAGCTTATCGAATAAGCTGTGAAATAAGCTAAAAATGGCTTATAAGCTAAAAGAGCTAAAATGTGTATAAAGGATTAATTATGCAAAGATAAACCGAAAAAGTCCCCAGGGCAAGTGGTAGAGTGTGTTGTGTGTTGAGTTATAAAAGGTGAGGAGGGTAGAGGTCGTGGGTTCGAGCCCTGCTCACCCATGATTTCCCCTCTTCCCTTTTTTTCCAAATACTTTAAAAGCAAAGTTGTAAAACAGCTTATAATAAGCTATTTTTGTGAAAACAACTTTTCTAAAAGTCACTAATAAGCTAGAAACAGCTTAAAAATCATACAAACTACACTTAGCCATTTTTTACTTTTAAACCAAACTAAATAAGCTAAAATATGAAATAACCTACATTAGGACTAAATAAGCTATTTACTACTTATTACTAACCAAATAAGCTAACCTGAGCTAAAAATAAGCACAAAGAATAAGCCATAAGCTAAAGATTTCAAATAAGCTCTTAGTGAAAAACTGAAAACCAAACAGACAACTTAGCTACTTTGGGGCTTATTTTTAACTACACAAACGGATCCTTATAGCAATCTAACTTATACCTACTTAAACTATGACCTATAAGCTACATAAAACTATTTTTGAAAAGTATTTTGAAAACCAATTGCTAAATGAAAAAGCTAGCTGAAAAAGGCTTAAACACTTAATAGGAACTGAGTTTTATTTTTAGTTTTAAAAATGGAAAATGCTGAATTTTAAGGCTAAAAACAGATACTCAAATTAACTTTTTAAGACAAAATAAGCTGAAAAAGATTGAAACCTACCTATAAACTACTTGTGTGCTAAAAATCAAAACCTAATCCCTATAATTACCCTCTGATAATTAAGCATGAAAAGTGCTTCTAGTCTAAATCCCTATCTGATGCAGTTTGCACATGAATGACCAAAACATTAAACTAACAAATGTAGGCATGAAGTTTTGCTTCTAGCATTTATAAGACACCAAAATAACAACTAATGCACTGAAGTTAAAAGCTAGAGAAGACTAGAGCTTAAATTGCAAACTATCTTGAATTATGTTAACAGTTTCTAATTACTACTAACAAATTTGAATTAAACTTTATTTAACCTAATAAATTCTTAAAGTCCAAACTTATAAACTCAAAAATCAAGTTTAAAAACAGTCCAAAAGGTTTAATGACCTTTGGCAGTACTAACTTAGGTTAGTACTGCCATGTGCCAAACACCCCTTTAAACTATTAAACCTCATTTTCAGCTTATAAATTTTAGTTATAAGCAATTAATTCTTAATACCTGATAGTAAAAAGCTAATAATAGATTAACCAACTAAATAAGCAAAATTAATAAGCTTCAAGATTATTGATGCGTAAAGTTTTATACACGTATAATAATATAAGTATATAAAACTACCAAACTACCCTTGAGGACAAAAGTAGTAAGGAAAATTCTCACAAATATATATAAAAATACGTATATTTACCGGTAAGTGATTACCGGGTCGTTTTCTGAAATTCAAAATTAAGCTATAAAAGGAGTTTGAGAACTTACACAATAGCCCTTATGCTCTAGACAAGGCTTAATCAAATGCTCTTTGAGGTTTCTATCAAGCATGGCTCTAGATAATCATAGATAAGTCTAGTGAGGGTCCTGGAAACCCATCAATGTCTGTTACCCTTCAAAAATATAAGCTAAGGTAATTTTGAGGGTGAATATTTACGTCAATAAGCTCATTTAAGCTTTAAGAGCTTAAATGAGAGTGTAGCTAGCTTATAAGTGAATTAGACAGCTTATTTAGCTTTAACAGAGTATAAAAGAGCTTTTTAGACCATTATGCATTTAAGTAAAATCAGGAATTAACAAGAGAACAATATGAAAACTAAACTTTTAATTGATATTTAAAACTGATTACAAGCTTAATAGAAGAAAATTACATTTAAATTGAAAAACAATAAGCTGAAGTTACATAAAATAAGCTATACTATACTAAAATTATCCTCTCCCTAGATGCCCTTTGTGAGTGAGGAGTGAGCTCTATTTATAGCAGGAGAAGGAAGCTTCTAGGTCTGTTACACGCTCCTCTTAGCTTTTGATCTTGGCCCTTGTTCATTTCTTTAGCATCTTTGAAGCGCCCTTTTAGACCGTTAGATTGGAATGTTGCACACGGATTGCCAAGCTGGCAATCCCATAAGTTGGGAGCTCTTGTGCTTCTTTTGCATTGTTTTTAGTGTAAAATTCTCATAAAAGGTGTGTTTGTTTTGAAGCCGCGTACCACTCTTGTGTAAGTCTTGACCAATCGTAGCACTTGGTGACGTTTTGCCTTTGCTGAGTCATAGCTTGGTACTAAGTAACTTCTTAGCTACGCTGGATTGAGGGGAATTGGATTTACCTGCTCAATTTTAACACAGGGTAAAACTTGGGACGAAGGGTGAACAGTAACACCCATTCGCGCCCTTTTTAACCGTTTATAACGTTTTTGTGTTTGACTTGGGCTCAGGATTTATAAAAAGAAATGGGCCGGTGTAATTTGGGCTTGGGCTTGGTTTAAAAGGTTTAGTTATTAAGAGATAACGACCGTTAGTCTTTATAATAAAAAGACTAACGGTGTTAGGGTTTTAAGGACTTATTGTGAATTTGGTTTAACATTAAGGCTCATTTGGGTATTTTGAGGGTTTTGTCTTTTTGTGGGTTGACCAAGGGTTGACCAAAGTTGACTTTGTTGACCTTTTGCTAGAAACTTCTGGCTCTTGTACACTTTATCCGTTCCCGTGTTCGTGTTTGTCCGGTTTTGACCGTTTTCTTGTGATTTTTGCAATATCCGTACCTACACATCACAAATGACAAAACAAGCAATATACAAACATAATTTGCACAATTTAATCATTTAAGGATCATTTTTGATATAAAAAGGATATGTGATTTCTCACATATCAGTTTGCTTCTTATTTTTTGAATCCAAGATGTACCCCGTGCATTGTTTTGGGCATATAACAAACAACACCCAATGGTCCCTAGTAAAGTGTATAAACATTACATTGTTAGTAAAGACAATCAACACATAAACCATTTATGTAAAGCTTTAGTAAGTAGTATATCGTACTCTTAAGCATAAGGGGCTAGTATAAAATCATAGTTAGAGACGCTTAATGCGTGTGTCAAGTAATCTTTAACAGCCGAACCCAGTTGAAGACATAAGCTCCCTTCAATCGAATAAGGGTTCAAAAACCCAAAACGGTTGTCATTTCTTGACTGCAACATTTTGCATAGCCCCCTGAATAATGACAAAACATTTATACGAATACGAAAATGGGAATTAATGTAAAAAATGTACACAAATGTGTTAATGTACTTACCACTCGAAAGATAATAAAATGCTACTATTGAGCCCATCTAAATTCCATAACTTCATTATGTCTTCAGTAGAAACTCGAACATGAAATGTATCTTCATGCCCAACAATCATCCCGCTTGGAACCTCAAAAATGTGGTCTGTGGTGTCATCTTCACGGGTTGTCCAGTGAAGATATACAACTTTCACACATAGCTGTTTCCTAAAAACAACGTGTTTAAAGTCATCAAGTTTTTTTCTAGCTCTTTTTTAGTTTGTATAACATTCTCCAGTGGCGATGATGCTTTTGCTTGTTGGGTCTCCAATAACGTTGGTGTTTATAGGGCCGACATCAATGATGTTGTTTCTTTAGCCACTTGCATATACGCCGTTAGATCTTCGATTTTAAATAATACTTTGATATTTTAACTCATATAATACTAGAAAGTTTAGTGTTTACAGGAGTGGGTGTGGCTAATGTAGGCTACAACGTTGGTGCTTTACTCAGTGAAGCTTTATCTTTCGAAGTCGGGGTGTTCTCCTATTAACAAGTAATTAATGAGCCTAAATGTGTACTAATACAAATATTACAAAAAATTATGGTATATTATACTAAATTGCGAGAAACTTTTGCAACGTGGCCATTGAAAAAAGCTCCTAACTAATTGTTCTAACAAAGTAATGGTGTCATCCGCTTTTGACACTACTAGAAGCTTAGTATCTCCAAAGGCTGGAACAAAAGAATCTATTGAGACCTTCATGTAATAGGGTATAAGTGGTCCTCCATGTATGGTACCATCACCAATCGGATAAACCATCCCACGTGCTATCGGCGTCGTATCCTCGGTGTAAGGTGAAAACAAAAAACACGATTTGGGCTCCTACAATACATACAGATGCAAATATTAATATTCTGTTAATTCCTTAATATTCATTAATATTAATATTCTGTTAAATATCCAAGCAAAATTTTGTATAGCACATATTAATGAATATCCAACAAAATGTCAAAATGAATTTTACGATTAATGACTACAAGAAAAAAATGACAGCAAGAAATAAAATGACACCAGCAAGTATGTTTACTATTTTAACAATGCATTTTCTGAACATCGTACATGTAAATCAGTTTTAGAATTAGAAAACAAGCAGCAAGTCAACACAATAAGATCAAACCCGTTAAAATATTACCCGCTTTAAAAGCCAAATTTTCAAAAGCCAAATCTAGAGGGTGCCATATGTGTGTTTGCTGACAAGTCTGCCATCATGTTGTCTACTACTCTACTAGGATAAGTACTCATAAAGTCATAGTACTATACGCGATAACATGTTCCTTACATCAGTAGATACAAATTCATGTACTTGACTCCTTACATTAGTAGATACAAATTCAAATTAACCCCTATTGACCTGATCAAACAAGACCCGTTTGACTCAGTTTTTTAAATTACCCTTCAGACCTAGTTTTCAAAATGAGAGTTATTAAGAATAGTTTGCCATCATTTAAAAGAACAGTTGTTTCACAACCAATGAACGAATTAGTATTCTTAAAACCCCATTAAACATCTAAGACATCAGGAAACAATGACAGCAAGAAAAAAGTAACCTTTATATCTTTTAGTTTTTCTTTGTCTCTGTGGACAACGGTCGTCGACTCACAGCTGCTTTGCTTGCGTCTCTTTTGTAATCTTCCCTCGTTACTAGCTTCTCTTTCTACGTTTTCGCTTTCAACTTTTATTTCAGCGTCTCTCGCAGCATCTCTCATAGCATCTCGCTCGACATCTCTTTGGGCATCTCTTTTTTCATCTCTTTCTACATCTCTTTGAGCCAATTTCCTATCAACATTCGCTTTAATTCCGTTAATGCTTTCGTTCCTTTTTTTGACTGTTTATACCCTTTTATCCCTTTCCTGAAACCTATGCCGTCCCTAACCGTCCGTGTATGACCCCCATGTTTAGGTCCTAGCACCACAATCAAAGGGTTTGCTCCCTTTTCCTTCGGAATGAGTCCTTGGGCCATCTTTTTATCTACATACCTGTAGATGCACATTTAAGAACAGTTTATTCTTAAAATTTCTATGAATGAAAAACAATAACATTAAAGTGAAACAATCTTAGAAGCTTTACCAATTTTCTGAATAGTTCTTCCATATTGGTAGAAATATTGGGAGAAGTTATCCTAGCAAGGATCCAATTTCTGGTGCGATCACAAGTAATATTCAATATTTTTGCCTTGAGTGCTTCATCCAGCTCAACTATGGACAAATCAACATCCATTCCACGATACCCTGATCTTCCTAGATGTGCACAATTCATTTGCTGCTTAGCATATACCTTCCCAATGGCTCGCTTTTTCTTCAAAAAAGTGTAAAGGGCAAATTAGAAAAAATACTAAAAATTATTAGTCATTTCGATACATAATGAAGTTAATAAACCATATTTTGTGGTGACTGATGTTTTCGATTGAAAATCTTTCTTCTCTAAGAAAGAGTATTCCTTATCTTCATAAGGTTTTTTGTTTTTTTATCATGTATTCGGCTTTGAGGTATGTCTTAAATCTCTTCCATTCTTTGTTACATTGCGTAAGTGTTGATTCTTTGTGATCATTAATTTGTGAGATCAAAGTACTCCTGTTTGATGTGAAAATAAAGCTCTTATTAGATGTTAACACATATATTGCAAACTGAAAATGCAATTAAAATTCGTAAAACATTATACCTTAATAATCTCCCATAAGGCATCTTTCTGAACTTGTTCTATTTTGCTTCAATCGTCATCAAGAATTGAAATATGAAGCCTTGACATACCACCAACATATGTTGCCCAGTCATTTTAGTGTTTACCTAAACGGTTTAGTAGGTTTGTCCTTGAGTTTGGCTAGTCCTTTCTTTTTACGTTTTGGTGAATCAACCAATGCAAGTTCATTGTCATCCTGAAAAAAGCAACATACAGCAATAAGCAATCCAAATCTAGACTATCTAACAAGACATTCAGCAACATAATTCTAAGTTTTACCCTAGTTAGTTATTGCTTTAGGCTCTATAAACTACTGTCATATCTAATTCATACTTATATCTTCTCACCTGTAAGTTGACGTAAAACATATAAATAGGCATCGATAACTAGAAATTAGTTCGTTAAACAGATAGATTGTCTCGGTTTGCCTCTACATATATCATATTTTACAACACGATATCATAACTTCAATATACTCACAAAAGTACAACCCTTTTAGCAGCAATCAAAACCATATGCATTTTAGCAGCTATTGTTTCTGATGGTAACAAAAAGAACAACCTATTTATAGTTTTTTGTTCCTTTTTCATTATGTCGAACACCAACAACAAAAGAAAACTATACATTTCAACAAAAAGCTATAAATCTGAACAAAATTTATTTAATTAAATAATAAACAACCTAATAAAATAATACGCCATCTAATTAAATAATAAGCAGCCTAATTAAATAATAAGCAACACCATTAAATAATAAACACTGTACCATTTTATGCGAATTCCTTATCAACCGGCGATAGCAGGAACGATGACAGCTTGTTGTGGTGGAAGCTATAGAGATGGTGATGGTAGCTTGTTGTGGTGGAAGCTATAGAGATGGTGATGGCATCTTGTTATGGTGGAAACTATAGAGATGGTGTTGTGGTGTGATGTTTTGGTGCTAGGGTTTGGTGGGTTTTGTGAGATCTGATTAAAGAACTGGGATATGTTTTGGAATTTGGGACGAAAATAATTTCGTTTCCCGCCGCTCAAGACTCAGCCCGCCTCTTAAGAAAATAATTTTCATATTTATATTTATCACATTATAAAGTCTTATAAAGCATATTAGCATTAGTAAGTAACAACATAAATTTATATTTATCAAATTTTAAAGTCTTACAATAACAAAAATACATTCAAATACTTCAACAATTACAATAACAAAAATACATTGTGAACGATTACAATAGCCAACATAGATTAAAAAACTTGAATAACTCATACAAAACGTGGCTAAATAAACAAAATATGCCTTCATTTCTATTATTGTGACATGTTGTGCCTGTAAAAAAAGACACACTATGATTAGTGAAATGCATAAAAATAAGTTGATAAAAATTAATTGATGTTTAGTAATAAATATATTGGTACCTTCAGGATGTATGAGATTCATCAAACTTCTAATCCTTCATCATGGTCAGATCTTAAGTAAGTAGTATCATCGAGAACATCATTTGAAGGTGTAATACCAACGCTAAATGGGGGTAACTCATCAAATTAGTCATATTCATCCTCGTCCTCAACATTTTCAACACCAACTATGTGTCATTTACTATATAGGATGACGTGTAATCTTTGATCATTCGGGTCCTTAACATAGAATACTTGAGTGGCCAATTTTGCTAAAATGAATGGTTCAGATTTATAACTATTTATGGAGAGATTGACAGTAGTGAAACCATCTTCATCAACATCAACACCTTTTGCGTTGTTGGCCCATTTACATTTGAACAAGGGTATAACGGTTGAATTATAATGCAATTCCCATATTTCTTGAATGACACCATAATAAGCCTTTTTTGCGTTCTTTGATCTTTCTTCATGATTCACTGTGGATAATTCTGTTGTTGATGCTATTAAGGTGACTCCGCTATTTTGTAATGTACTTTTATCATCTTGCTATTTTGTGTAAAACGTATATCCGTTAATCACACACCTTGATATTTCACAACCCGTATTGGCCCAAATCCCAAATCTGCCATGACTTTGTCTACATTTGAAAGTGTACTCCTCACTTTGTTTTTGAGCCAGTGTAAAAATGTATCATTATGCTTGTTAGCCAACCAAACCTGGCCCTTTTGATTGTTTTGTTGTTTCAAAAGTAACTTGTGCTCGTATATGTATGGTGAAATACATGTCATGTGTTGTAGAACTGTGAAATGTGCCTCACGTAAATCATCTATATTTGGTGAGAAATCCTGGCGCTCGAGTGTACCTTCCCCGTGAAGCCTACCCTCATGTAGACTTTGTGTAATGCCAACTGTTTTCACTCTATTTGAATAGTCTGTATAAAATTCAATCGCCTCCTCAGTAGCATATCCTTCAATTATACTACCTTCTGGTCGAGATCGGTTCCTAACATACCTTTTTAAGATTCCCATGTATCTCTCAAATGGATACATATCTCGTAGGAATGTAGGACCACAAGTCTTAATTTCTCTAACAATATGAGATACCAAATGAACCATGACATCAAAGAATGAAGGTGGAAAGTACATCTCGAGCTCGCAAATAGTTAAGATGGTATCACGCTGCCATTGATCTAACAATTCGGGATCAATCACCTTTGAATGAATCTTGTTAAAAAACAAACACAACTTTGTTATTGTGTGTCGGATGCGATCTGGTAGGTTTCCACGAATTGCGATGGGAATCATCTGCGTCATCAAGACGTGACAATCATGAGACTTCATACCAAACAACTTCAAGTCTTGCATTGACACCAACTTTTTTATGTTGGCCGAATACCCAGATGGAACTTTAATTTCACTTAACCATTGACAAAATTTTGTTTTCTCGGCTTTAGACATGGTATAACAAGCTGGTGGTAGATATGTACTAGTCTTCCCAACAATCTCTCTAGGAGCTAGCTCTGGTGTGATTTTCATGGCTTCCATGTCCTTTCGAACCTTAACTGCATCTTTTGTCTTTCCTTGAATGTTAAACAACAAACCTATCAAACTTTCACACACATTTTTCTCTATATGCATAACATCAAGACAATGTCGAACTTGCAAGCGTTCCCACTAAGGTAAATCCCAAAATATAGACTTCTTTTTCCAAATACTCTCTTTTGAAGTTGAAGTGCCTTTTTTCCCTTTCCCAAACACAATATGTATATCTTCTACTTGAGAGAATGTAACATGCCCATTTAATGGTGGTGGTAGCTTGTTAACTTCTATGTTATTATCAAAAACTTTCTCTTTTTACGATACGGGTGATTCTCTTGAAGTGATCTTCGATGTCCCATATATACTGTTTTCTTACAATTAGCCAACCAAATCGAGTGAGCATGATCTTGACACACATGACATGCCATTTTTCCTTTCATTTTGTATCCCGACAAATTTCCATAAGCCGGAAAATCAATAATAGTGCAAAAAATCATAGCCCGTATTTGGAAAGTCTCTTTCTTGTACGCATCATACACTTCTACACCCTTACTTCATAGGTCTTGCATGTCTTTAATTAACGGCTTCAAATAAATGTCAATATCGTTGCTAGGTTGTTTGGGACCTTGTATTAGCAATGACATCATGATGTATTTTCGTTTCATACATAGCCATGGTGGGAGATTGTATATGCATAAAAGAACTAGCCAAGTGCTATGACGACTACTCATGTTTCCGAAAGGATTAATTCTATCTGAACTAAGTCCAAAGCGTATATTTCTAATATCATCTCCAAATTCTTTAAGCTCATTATCAATGTTCCTCCATTGAAGGGAATCAGCCACGTGTCTCATTTTTTCATCTCCTTTACGCTCTTTGGCATGCCATCGTAACAATTTTGCATCCTTTTCATTTGAAAATAATCGTTCCAATCTTGGTTTTATAGGTAAATACCACAATATTTTAGCAGGTGGGCCATTCTTGGTCACGTTGGGGTTAAGTGGTGTATATTTTTTTTGTACCTTGACTTACCACAAATCCGACACGCATGCAGGTCCTTGTCATTATCTCTATACAACGTACAATCTTTTGGACATGCGTCTATTTTTTTGATTTCCATTCCCATCGGGCAAATCAATTTTTTTGCTTGGTATGTTGAAACAGGAAACTTTGCTTTTGGGAACATTTCATGCAACGCTTCTAATATACTCGTGAAACCTGTGTCACTCCAACCATTGATTGATTTAACGTTCATGAGTCTATAAGTAGCAGATAATTTGGTAAAATCCTTACAACCTTCATACAACGGTGTTTCTAAGTCGACAAACAATTGTTCAGATTGACCATGATTTTTTCCAGCAACGTTACCCTCCAAATTATGTAACATCTTATTTATGTTATCATTATTATTATTGTTCGAATCATTGTTATATTCGGCATCACAATTAGAAACAGACGTGTTACTCTTAGTTTTGACTTCTCCATGAAAATACCAACAAGTATACCTTTGCATAAACCCATTTTCTATAAGATGACTCTTAATAGTTTTCAAATCGGTATAACACGTCCAGTTCAAACATTTTTTACAAAGACAATGAAATTTTGATTCTCCTTTTGTAGAATATGCTAGTAATCTATAACACCAAATAACTATGAAGAAATCCTAGAGAGAGAAAGTGGATGAGAGGGAGGTTCTAGTGAGAGAAAGTAAGAAAGAATGAAAGATTAGATTATATGTGAATGAACCAACCAACCAACACCCTATCCTTCTATGGAGAGGGTATTTATACATCAATGCTAACCGGCCATGGGCTTTGGTTATGGGCTTTCCATGTGTCTTTGGCCCGATTAGCTTACTTAACATTACATTTGATTAAACTACGAATTATGAATAACTATATTGGAAGTGACCAATACTTTTCATGTTTCTAACAATCTCCCCCTAAGGGAGGTCACTCCAATTTACAAAAACTTAAACCTAGCTTTCTATGCTTTGACTTTAGTCTTGAGCTGGTAGTCTTTAACTTCAATCATTAGTTTGTGATATGTTGTAGTGATCATTGACTTTAGGCTTTGACTTGCATATTTCACTTGAGAATATGATCTTGAGCACTTAGAAATCATCAGCCAAATAAAATCTCCTTTATCATCAACTTGTTATCTTTTCCATCTTGTGCACTTGTGACCTTCGGACCGACATGCTCATACTTTTCTTGATATTTAAAGCGTATGTAGCCATCTTTCTTGATATTCTTTAATTTTAACACTTTGTCACTTTATGGAGGACGTCGGTATCAACATAATATTTCGTCGCTTCAAGAAAGAGGGGGGGGGGGGGGGGGGAGGGGGGGGTGGGGGGGGGGGGGGGGGGGGGGGAATGAAGGGTAAGTTTATCACTTAAATGAATTGACGGATCTTTGTAACCTCATTGTTTATTTTTTTATGTTTTTTTTTGGGAGTGCTAAGAAGGTTGAAAGCTTGGAGTCTGAATTAAAGCAAACAAAACAGACCTACAATGCTGCTCTTACAAAACTGATCAAAAGGGTGAAGAAGTTAGAGCAGACAATCAAGACAAGCCAAGCTAGGAGGAGAGCCAAAGTTGTAATCTCTGATGATGAGGAAGCTGAGGAGGATCCTTCTAATCAGGGGAAGGAGTTTTGAATAAGAACTAGACTGGATGTTGAGAATTTCTTTGATTCTCCGCCATGCTGCAGATCAGGGGAGGGTTATGATATCCTTGGTATGCGTTTGAAGCACTAGTCAAATGTTATGGATATATGTGGTAATAAATCCGTAAAAATTTCTTTCTAAAATTACTTCTCAAATAAGAGAAATAAAAAGGATAAAATCTCACTAAGAAAACATAATACGTATATTTTTTAACCGGCGAAGTATTTCCTCTCGGTCGGTGTCCCAACGAAGTCCGTGAATTGATAATTCGAGAATAATTCGGATTCGAGTCAAGAATTATAAAGGAATTTTTGAATTTTGAATTACACTACGAATATAATAGCACAATTAAACTATAGAAACGATTAAAGAAACTAAAAACAATTAACTAGCACGAAATTTTAATACACGAAAATTAAAAACGTGAGCTAAAACTGAAATTTAAAATCTAAGGCACTACTTTTAACAAATTTTATACCTAAAAATCACAAATTTAAAAAGAAAATTTTAGGAAAAAGAATTAGAATTTTTTAATTATTTTTGAATTTTATATGATTTTTTAAAGAAAAATGAATTACTAAAAATAAACTTTTTCTAAAAATTAACACTAAAATTCTATTTTTATTTTTCAAAAATACTAGAATGAAAAAGAAAATTATTACAAAAAGAATTAAATTTTTCCAACTATTTTTCTATTTTCTATGAATTTTTTAAGAAAAAGAAATTACTAAAAATCTATTTTAATTTCTAGAAAATACAAATTTAACTGGAAAAATAAAGAAAAATGGTTTTTAACTACTAAGAATGTGCAGAAAACTAGTAATATGAAAATGCCCAATTTTTACTAACCAATTGAACCCTAATTTTGCTAATTAAAGTATAAACCCTAATTTTATTAAAACTAATATTAAAAATATAAAAACTATTTTATTAAACTAAAAGAACAGGGTAGAAATTGTAAAAGATGAAAGTAAAGGGTAGGCGGGGTAACTAACTAAATTTTACACTATAATGAAAACGGGCAACCTTTAACTATTAAAAATGTACCAAACAAACCCTACGATTTAGCTTATTTTTGGCTTATCTAAAAAGTGAAAATAAGCAAAAACTTAAAACAGCAAAGTTGGACCTGAGCTTTAATACTACAACTTTAATAAAAGCACTTGGAACTTTTATCAACTGAATAAGCTAAAAATTAAGCTTTTAATACTGCATTACAGAAACTAAGGTTTTCATTTGAAATTTCTACTTTTTCAAACTTTGGCTTATTCCTAGCTTAATACTTAATGAAAATTAAAACCAAAAGAAGCTAAATGAAACTTGTGATGTGTACTAAGAATGTCTAAAAAGAAATAAGCTAATAGTAATCTAGACTAGCAAGAAATTTGATCTTAAAAAGCTAAGGTTCAGCTTATTCACTGATTTTAAGTAAATCCTAATAAGCTAATTAGCTTATTACTAATTCCTAGAAACTGAAATTTTGGAAATAAGCTATCCTATGATTATTGAGTACACCTAGATAAAAGGAATTTTGAAATAACAACTAGAAATTAGAAATCAAAAGAGATAAGCTAAAAATCTAAGTTGTTGCTAAAACTACTTTTGCAGGAACATTTAAGCTAGACTAAAAGCCTAAAAATGAAACTTAAAAGATTATCTATGTTGAGCTAATGGAGTACTATTAAGGTTCTTAATACTAAGTGCTATCTCCTAATTACAAGAGCTATAAACTAACTAGAAAAGTGGTGAAACTCAGCAGTACTTACTGAGTAAATACTGCTTATGCTGATATAGTTGGTAAATTCTAAAGTGCAGGCCAAAACTCTTAGTTAAAAACTCATAAACCAACTCACTAAATGTATCTAAGTGTACACTAACCAAATTTGAACTCTAAAATGCTTAAAATCTCTTAAATCTAAAACTACTTAACACTACAAACTGTCCTGGTGCTAGAACAAGCTTTTTAAGCTATAAATTTTGAAATACTATAGAGTTGCGCGAAAGAATGCAAACTCATCTTTGTATATATACAATATACCCTCATAGTAATATACGTACTATAATATAAACACGTATATCAATTATGAATGCATCTAGTCCCACTAATGCAATCAACTAGTATGTCATGTAAGCATCTAGTAAAACTAACTAATGCAAACAACTAGTGTGTGTCCCATAAAAACCCTTTTTATGAATGCAATGTTTGAAAATGGTTATAGTCCAGCAAAAACATTTTGACCTGGTTCTCTATAACCTTGGCTCTTGATACCAATCTGTAACACCCCCAAATTGGGTCGCAGCGGAATAAGGGTCCGGGGCGTGTTACTTCAAGATCAATAGCACAAGATATATAAGAACGACACAAAAAGTCGTTTAAAATGATACATTGGATTTAATTGAAAGATTTAATACAAAAGCATATAGCTTTACTTGTTCATTGTCGAATATTACAAAAGTTGACAATACATTTCCCCAAATATGATGCACCTAAATCTTTAAGCGTGCAATCCAAAATATAACCCAATGCATCCTTGGCATCCCATGCCTATTGATCTCCTGAAAACATTGCTTAAAAACGTCAACAAAATTGTTGGTGAATTCATAGGTTTGATAAAATCATAATGTGTAGGACCGCAAGACTTTTTAGTGATAATGCAACACATGCAGATCTCACAAAAACTAGATTACATTTACACTAAGCTCATGACACTGAAGCTCGACGATCTTGTTCGCATAATATTGCTACTCAGCCCGTGATGATGTTCTAACCCGAAACATCTAAAATTCGACATGCTATATCGTTCGTTCTCGGTGATAGCAAGTCACCCGAACGGGGAGGTCGTTTCCCGAATAGATCTATTAAATAACATTCGCGCTCACATAATGTAATTCCCAACTACATCTATGCAATTGACAGTTCATGATAATGGGCTTAACTGGGTTATCGGTACTTAGGCAAACATGTAATCAATACTTGCGTCCAATTTGTAAAACAAAGCATGTTTCCACCCCATAATTATAAATCATTGAAATCGTAAAAATGTGGGGCTATGAACTCACCTTGAGTTCAGATAATCCAAATATCGCAGATAAAGCGTCACGTAAAAGATCGAATGCAACCTAAATTATCATAGGTCGTATAAGTACCAAGTACTTGAATCTAATCTTATAGTTGTTACCTCGTACTATCGTTCGGGCTATCATAATTAAAGAGGTCATGACATGACGTTCGAGGAGTTAGGACACTTTAAATCGTAAATCCAACAACTCGTCGAAACGCCATCCGAAGAGGCCTCATTATGAAACTCCCTAGTAATATAGTACTTTGATAACCACATAATATTCTATATAGCTCAATCACCAACTAATGGTTTTGGAAAAATTGTGTTTAATAAGTTAAAACGTTTATAATTACCGTTTAGTAAAACTGGCGTATCTTTCGCGTTTTAAGCCCGATTCTCGCGTTTCTTATGTCCATCTTTTCGTATTAAGACGGGTTATCGATATTTGACATTTTCATAAATTTTCTCCCCTGATGAACAGTAACTTTTACTGTTCATGACAGACGTGTGTTTTATACAATTCGTATTTGTTGTCGTAAAACCCGTAAACGTCGTATTTTATTCGTTATAGCTCCGTTTTTAATGATTCTTTCGAGGACGTTCTCGTATTTGAAAGTTCTATATTTTTATGAGGTTTACAAAAATATAACTTTCTGTCATGAATAGTAACTTTTATAAAAATATAATAACGTTTTTTTATAAAAGTATTAATTGTCGTAAACTCGCGAAATTCATAACTCGTTCGTTATTAATTGAAAAATTACGATTCTTATCATTTTGGAATCCTAAAAATATGTATTATTTATTAAAAATATCAAACTAGCTGTTTGATATAAGTTTTATAAAAGTCATTTTATAACTCCGTTTAATTAACGTATAACTCGTTTTTAACGTAACTTTTTCGTTATTAATCCGTTTAACAAGTTTCTTACCTTTTCGGAATCGTCGTGATTTGTATTATTTTATAGAAACATAAAATCCCCTGTTTGGAATTCGAAAACCTACTGTCCCAAAATGATCTTTTATATAATTTATTTATATAATATGTTTTATATACTTTTAATCCTCTGACTATTTTCACACAAGACTTTTTAAATTATATATATTTATATGTTATACATATAATATGTCATATGTTTATAAAAAAAGAAAAAAAAATTTGTCCAAATCATCAAGATCACAAGTTATTAACTTTTAATGAAATCATAACTTTCTTAATTAACTTTTATTTACAAGTTTACATATGAACTTTTTATACTTAAACCAAGATTGTACAAGACTTATATATCCTTTATTTCATGATATTACCATCATCATAACATGTGAGAAAGTGCATAAAATCATAATCACAAGAAAAATTACATTTTTCATGTTCAAAAGTATTCCTAATGGTGATTTCACTAAATAGCATATCATATATATAAAAACTCATAAACTAAAGAACATAAAGGTTTAAGGTAGACCTTATGATGAATGATGATGATGAGAAACAAATGCTAAACCCGTGTTTAGCCTTAAAACCAAAAGCTTGCACCTTAAGAAAACCTTACTTTTCTTAAGAAAAACCCTAATCCTTTGCTTTTTCTTATTATAACTTGCAAATGTAGATTCAATGGTTGAAACACCTAGAATGACTTATAATAGGTGTGTATAAGTGTGTATGGATTGTATAAAAATTGCTATGGATTTAGAAAAGTGCTTGCTTATTGCCGAAACAATATAGAGAATGGGAGAGAAAGATTGTGAAAATTTTCTAAGTGATATTGTATGTAAGTGTTACATCTCTTAAGTATAGAGGTAAGTATGCAAGGCTAACATTAATGAGGAATTTCTCTCTAATGGCAGCCTTCATTTTCAATAGAGGAATAAAAGGGTCTTCAATTATCTCTTTTGCAAAGTGATGTGCTATCCATTTGTATGTGACTAAAGAGCCTAGGTTGTAGTTTCTAACACACTTGTGTTCTGCTTTAAGTGACTTGATTTGGAATGAGTTTTCAGTACTAATCCAAGATACCCATAACCTAAATCCACATTGTGGTTGGCCACTTTTCCTACTAGATGCAATTTTGGATTTAGTCCACTTAGGAGACACATCAAAGTTCCTACTAGACCCCTCCCCTTCTTTGCTTGTTCCTTCACCAACTTTACAACTTCTAGTTTTAACCTTACCAACCTTAAAGGTCAAATTACCCCTTTTTAACTGTTTTTTTTTTGTAGGTTTCTTACCCTTGTTTGTATCATCATGTGACTCTGTGAATAACTGTTTCTTAGCTTTAACTTTTTTGGAAAAGTACCCTGCACATCTTCTTGTTGACATATCTCTACCACAATACACAAGCAACTGCCTCCAATTATTCTTTTGAAACCACAATTGATACCCACCAGCCACCCCATAATTAGCTAAAGCCAGTTTTAACTTTTCTGGATGGTCATACCTCACTACAAGAAAAAGGGACTTTTAGGACGAAACTTTTGGGAACGGTCAAAGAATGGTGCCAAATACACGTATTTGACACATGTTGCATAAGCGTGCCAAAAAATATGTATTTAGGACGGCTATTAAAAATTGTTCTAAATACGTATGCGTTTGGAACGGTTTCAACTAATGGTAACAAATACATGTGTATTTGGGACAGTTTGAGTTAACGGTGCCAAATACATATGTATTTGGGATGGTTCTTACCACCGGTGCCAAAATTGTATGTGCATTTGAAACGCTATCTATTGTTGGTGCCAAATACTTATGAATTCCGAACGGTTGGTACCACCGGTGACAAATACTTATATGTATTTGGAGCATTATCAAATGCTAGTACCAAATATTTATGTATTTGGAATGGTTTTATAGGATGTGGAAAATACCAATGTAAATGGGGCGATTTTTAAAAATTGTTTTTAATTCTTATGTATTTAAAATATCTTTAGAAAACTAGCCCGATTTACATTTTTTTTCCGCACATGCGAACCATATTTTGCTTATGTTATCTTGTACATCAAATAAAAATTTATAATAGATTTCATTAATTTACTCTGATATCTAATAACCCTTCATCGTTAATTTTTAACCTCTATAATTAGTCTATATATCAAATAAATATGTATCATATTACTTAAAATGTTTCATCGCCTAATTTTTGGCGAATTAACTTATTTATCTTTTTTTAACCATGGTGTTTGACACATTGGCCAAATTAACTTATTTATCGTCTAATACGCATATGCACTCGAGCGGCGAAATCATGAGAGCCTAAACTGATTACTAAAGAAAATAAAAACAAATATAGTTATCTTGTTTAAAAAATAAAGACTTTGATTGAAATCAATCGTAGTTGATAAACGTAAAAGGTTGTTTATTTTTTATTATTACGAATTTATGATATATATAAAATAAATAATATATATCAGAAATAATATTTATATAGTAATAAATATAATATATATATATATAAATATATATAAAAATAAAATATATATATATAAGAATTAAATGACTACACGTGATTTTGTTTTACAAAATACGAGTTTTTATGCGAATCTAGGATACACTCAACCCTAGCAAACGAGCTATTACCCTGCTAAGTGTGTCATTAAACAAACAATTAACAGTGCCTAGTGGCACCTTACAATTTATGTCATTAATTTACATTTTTAATAGTGGCACAAACTTATGTATGTCATAATTGGGTGAGCATCGGTTCAAAACCGAACTGAACCGACAAAAACAGAACCGAACCAAAAACCGAGTTGAGGAGAAAAACATGGAAACCAGAAACAAACCAAATTTTCTACCGAGGAAAAAATGAAATCGAACCGAAACCGAACCAAAACCGAACCGACAAAACCGAACCGAATACATAGTTTAGGCCTAATTTTTTTGGTTTTAACCCGAACCGAACCGAACCGATAAAACCAAAACCGAAAACCATAAATATACAAAACTGAAAATTGAACCGAAAATGGTCGGTTTGGCTCGGTTGGTTCGGCTCGGTTGGTTTGTCGGTTCGGTTTGGTTTTCGGTAGGTTTTGCTCAGCCCTGCATAATACACTAGAATTAAGGTCATGAATTTTTATGCCACTAAAAGCTTCGTCCATATTTTTGTTTATATGTAATAGGGTCACTATTGGCTAAAAATATTTCCCAAATATTAGTAACAATTTAGGCGGTTTAAAGTCTTAAACTAAAAAAAGCAAAATTATTATACTTTATTAAAACCCAGAACTTGGGTCATAAATGCATTTAATGCAAACCGACCTGACCCGACTGTTTCCGACGGGTTTGGCCGGTTCCGGCGGATTGACCCGGTCCAATTTATTATTATTATTATTATGTTAATAATCCCTCACCGTCCCAACCTATTAATACCACCTTAACACATGTCTCTTTTACTTAACACGTATACTCCCGCCGTTTCTCCCACTCTAAAATACATACAAAAACCGCCCACTTTCTCCCACCGTCTCTCCCACTCTAAAACGCATACAAAAACCGCACACTTTTTGTTACCGGTGGTTTCTCGCCAGAAAAAAACATCACAAATTAAATGAATAGGTTTATTATGGCGGGTCGACCAGCAGATTCAATCAGCTTTTTTTTAATTTTTAAGAGGTTGTTGATTTTGATTAGCTTTGATTCAATCAGTATATATTAGGTTTGATTTTAATTTAATTGAGGTTGTTTTGATTTGATTAATTAATTGTGGTGTTTTTCAGGTATGAAATATTCGAACAAGAAAGGCTGAAATCAAACACGAGGTTAGTGTTTCAGGATTATAGTTATTATTTGTTCTTTGTGTTCAACCTCAAATATTCAGCGATTGTAGCTAATTTGTTTGTTATTTAAATTTTCTTTTGTTTGTGGCTATAGGAATTTGGTGGGGGTTGTTGTGATTAAGACTAATGGAGAAGCTGCCATTGGTATGTTTGATGTAAGTTGTTCTATCTTGATTATGAATATAGGGTTTATATATTCATATGGTTTTAGTAATTTTGAAAAAAAATTGTTACATAATCTATTATACAATTGCAGGCAAGAGAGGGTTTCAGGATGTCCAAAGTGGTGGATTCGAATCACCCAAATTTCAAAAGAGGGGAGTTTGGTGGTGGCCGGATATGCCAACTCGATTTTGTAAGTTTTTGTAGTTGTATTCAATTGTTACGAGGTTATAAAAATGCTTATAAGAAGTTACCACTGGATTAAATTTGTTACCTATTATAAATGGTTGACAATATGGATTTTTAGATAAAGTAACTATTGATTCTGTAGCTTTTTTTCCTGATGAAGTGCTAATATGTGAATATGAATATGTATCAAAAGAATAATTTAACTTTATGGTACATACTATTTAGTATTCCATGGTATTGGTTTTTGATTAATGAGTCGAGAACCTACCCTTGCCTTTTATATACATAAGGCGTCATACTTTCCTGTACTTTTAAGCAGTTGAGTGAAAATGAGATTAGCGTGTGGTTATACAAGTGAGTAATAGTTGACTCGTAACATTCCTATTAATTTTCATCTTAATAAAATTTAGTTGAGTCTAAAATTTTGAATTAATTGACTTTTATCTATGTATGCAGTGGTGACTCGACTTAATATATAACCTGCTCAACGCACCTTATACAAGGAGATGGCACGTTTAATACCGAAGGATTTGATAGTTTTATCAAGCAAGTGAAAATGGTTGAATGCATACTCTCTGATGGTGTCGTTGCCATCATGTGACCTCAAAATAGTGGTATGTCATCTATTATCTGTCGAAAATGGAACATATTGTTAGTATTATTTTCGTTGCCATCATGGGACTTGAAACCATTTACACATGTTATTTGCTACGTATCAATAGATGTGGCAAAGGAATTAAATAACTGAAAATGGTTAAATACCGAACCATTTTAGAATAAATGAAAAAGTACATGAGTTAATTGTTTACATTTTGATTCTTAGTTCTGAAAAGCTTCAAGGTTTGAGTCATTTGGTCTGATGCATAGTCATCTGCCAGTCAATCTCATAGAAAAACATAATGTTAGAGTTGTTTGGCTATTTTTTTATTACGGGGTTGTTTGGTATCCTTATTTATGAGTGTTAAGTTTGAACAAGGAAAAAACTTCAACCTTTTTAGATAAGCTAACGACACAGTAGGCTCACCAGGAAAACCGAAATTGGATACATGATTCAATTGTTTACGGATGCTATAAAAGGAAGCCTTTATTATTCAACATTTTTT
>BQNB010017330.1:21464-70116 GCA_026074375.1 Tanacetum coccineum | reverse complement strand
CTCTATATAGACGCCATTGTGTTGTGATGATATCCTTTCTCGTTACGCCTCGCGTTTCCGCCTTGGCGGGGTGTGACAAATATCATGACTTGGAATCATCTTAACAAAGGGATGTCATTCATTTTCCTAATCAAGAATTTGTATGTGCCATTTGGCATCCCGTTCGACCCCAAATTGTTTTATAAGGATGAGATTAAATTGGGGCAAGTCTAACTTAAAGTCTTTTCTATAAACAAAAGTGCTTGCCGAGAGACAACCCGGAATGTATTTTTAATTTTTATCGAGTCTATCTTCCCAGAATGTCTATACGGCGTATCCAAACCCCATGGATACGGTGTATTGATTATCTAGACGTTATCCAGTCTTTATTTTCAGCACAGTCTATACGACGTATTCATTAAATGAATACAGCGTATACAGGTATCAATACGGCGTATCCTGAGGAATGGATACGGCGTATTGACTTCCTGTACAGTTTTGGGTATTTATTTCTAGTCTAACCAAACGAATACACGGAGATAGAATTGCATTTGTTTTCTGAGAATTTACACTGGACCTCAAAAAAGAAATATCGACGAATATTGGTGGAGAATTTACAAATCTGGAAATCTTGAAGTGTTGGAGTCTTGAAACCTCAAGACGGCTGTTCAACACACGATCTTGCTCATAAACGCAAATTGGAGAATCTACCGAGCAAAAATCAGGGGAGTTTCTCATTCTAATTCTTTTTAAATTCTCGTATTTAATGTTTTAAATATACAACGAGGACGTTGTATAATTCAAGTGGGGGATGGAATTAGAATGTTCACTTGTCCTAAAGAAAAATGAGAAGCAACCCCCTCTCCACACTTGGAGAGGGCTTTAAATAGTTACAATAGTGGACTATTCTTGTAGGCTTTGTGTTGGGCCAGTTCATAATACAAATGGGCTTGAGCCCGACAACTAGGCCCAACTAGCTTAAATAAAATTCTCGTAAACTACGTTTATACTAAACAAGGTTAGAATATTTAAAGACCATCACTTTAATAAATGCAACGCTAACAATCTCCCTCCCCTAAGGGTGGTCAATCAATTGCGGATCCTTTTGTGACGTCTTGAGTCTTGAGCCTTGTTATACTATAGGAATTCCTTTTTGAAGTTCCATTTGCTGCTTGTGATCTATGGATCTTGATCTTTAACTTGATATTCTCTTTTGATAAAAATACTGATATCATGGTCTTTGGCCTAGATTTGTCCCTTTGACTACTGAATCTCTAAATCGTTCATCTTAATCTTTAAGCCGCCTGCGATCTTGTGTCCCACCCTCATGCTCAAGATCTTAAAGCATGCTAACACTCTCCCTCAACATTTCTTTTACATGATTACTTACCACAAATGTTTCATATGAGGAAGTGCAGTCATCATAGATGCGGAAGACTTGATAGTTGAGCTTTCATCAAGTATTAATCTTTGTGGAATGAGCATGAGGTCTTGAATCTTGACTTCGGTCATGGACTAGAACTGCTACCGTCATGAAAACCTTGCTAGTATAGGTTAGAGATAAACTATATGGACAAAAGTGTCTTTTCATTTCTTTGAATATGGTTGCAATAAAACGGTTCCCGTTATCAGTATAAATACTGCCTTGATCAGGTAGAATTTCAAAAGAATCTCCTTGACAGGGTTTCGCAGCTGCGCTAGCCGTTCTCGTTACCAGAGCATCTCAAAGCAGACAACACTGTAAGAGTAAATCAAATAGTTACAATCTTACTGATTAAGTCGTCAATTCATTTTACTATACAAGTTTGATTTCAATAGATCGCACCATCGTTTCTTTCCAGTTGACACAAGTTTGATTCATATAGAATCTCGCAAGTCACCTACCAAGAGCTTGTTTGATGTTGGCTCAAGAAGGATTTCCATCTTCACTGTGAATACTAAAAAGTATCACTCTGATGTTCTGGCAATTATCATAAGGATAATGCGTAGGACTTAATGATACCAAATGTTGTATAATGATGAACTACATTTTGTATATTGGAATTTGTGTCCTAGTGAGATTTTTGATGGATCTCGTTGGCTCTAGACTCTATAAGTGCACATTTGTTATTTGGTAATCGGAGGCTGGAGCGGACTGCCACCTTTTCAATATCAACGATCTCGGAATGAGAAAGCCGATAGAAATGTGTTGATCTCCGTGAGAAATGAAACAGAAATCTTTTGAGAGATTCTGAGTGGCTAAGGAGGGTTGTGCATTGCATCACTGGGTCCATGATGACTTGTCTTCAATATCATAATCATCTTTGTGATTACCGATAGATTATGCATTGACCCGGTTTCTGCCTAAGGTTGTATGGAGGGCTTCTTTCTTTTCACCCTTTATCCTTACAATTCTTTTTCATTCTTCAACCCCTTCAGTGCTTACCGAGACTTCATGACTAGTACTTATTGGGTTTGTTCTACATTAAAATTAATTAAGCTTCCATCTCATCAGGCACTTATTCCCCTTATTCTCACATTAAACTCCTTTTTTTTTCAATCATACCTAGGACTTCTACTCTATCTAATGGAGTGTTCCTGGGTAGATCCCTCCGGTTCTGGCTGGATCATGAAACGAATACCTAACCTTAACTGCCTTATAACTCCCTTGAAGAAATAACAGTTGGTCGGTCCCTTTGCGATATTTCCATGAAGATCCATAAAACCATTTGATAAAAAATCAATCAACGGTGTCTGAGAAATCATTTAAGACACATTGAGTGTTTCCAGAGTTACCAAAAAGCTCCCCTACACATATGCACCATATTATGAAAGAGTTTTGCACATGCGAGGTTTAGTAGGACGCACTATAATTGATAGATCGTATCCTTATTAATACCCGTATTGATCACATTTTTATCACTATTCCTCCCCCCTCAAAAATTGCATATGAGATTACATATTTGACAATTATGAATTAAAAACCAAGTTAATGTCCAGAATTCACATGAGCCTAACTAAGTCTTGGGAGAACAGGAGAGCATGCAGAATGAATCATATTATTATACTCCCCCTCAATTATAGAATAGAGTGAAAAACTTGGAGTGGTAGTTTGTTGAGCACACAATTTTGAAAGAATTTGAAATTTCTTTTTTGAGAATATCTAGAAAAATGTACTCAACAGTAAAATAATGTTGAGATAATCTTATTTACCATCATTTTCTTAAAACATCTCTTGAGCATACATCAAAACTTGAATGTTTATATGACTTTTGCACAAAGACCGAGAAGATTGAGCTTCCCGTTATTTAAGGATAAATGTACATAAAATGAACATTTTCCTTTCTTGAGACGAGGTCCTAAGCTGACATTTACTTAGAAGTTCGTAGAAAGAATGAAAGGACAGTTTTGAAAGCAATTGAAACACTCGCCTCGAACTTCATTTATTCACCATGTAGTTTAAGATTAAATCAACATTACTAGGTGCGCAAATGTTAACGAATTGTCGAAGAGACATGTCGGAAGAAGATTTCTTTTTGTATATTTGAAATTTTTTGATTTGTATTTTTTGTTTTATAGGTTATATATTTTGTATTTTTTTTTTGGTTATATATTTTGTATTTCTTTTTCAACATATTTATAAATCAAAATAAAGAGAAAGATAAAAAATATTTACAAGTCGAAGTTTCCATCAGCGGAGATAGTTATTGCTAGAGATGAAGTAGATGGAGTTGAATCTTGTTGTTGTTGACGTTTATCGAATGCATCAGCAGTAGTAACATCAGAAGGCTTTGAAACAACTTGATTTTCTCAATTTGATAATTCGTCGAACAAATGACCGAATAGACTTTCCAACTCTACCATCGACGTCATGACTATCATATCTACTGAAGTGAAAACAAGAAGATTTCTCTTCTTTTTAAGGTAAAGCGCACTGAAGCGTACACTCCCTTTTTCTTTGAAGAACGGGTTGCAATCTGACATTTGATTACAAGCCATTGACTTGAGCTAACAAACTTTGAATGTTTTGATACTAGCTCAAGACCGAAAAGATTTCTCTTTTCGTTGTTAAGGATAAACGCACTGACACGTACATTTTCCTTTTATTTAAAGATCGGGTTGTTATCTGTCATTTAATAGCAAACCATTGACTTGAGCTACAAAACTTTGAATGTTTTGTTGAATAGCTCAAGACCGAAAAGATTTCTCTTTTTGTTGTTAAGGATAAATGCACTGAAGCGTACATTTTCCTTTTCTTTGAAGAACGGGTTGTTATCTGACATTTAATAACAAACCATTGCAGAAAATTAGAGAACAACAATCGGATAGATCGAAGTATGTTGTTTCCTTAGTCTTGATAACCTGCCAGAAAAAAGTGGAATTCGAAAACACCTATGCTGAAGGTTCGAGGGTTAGAAGTAACTTGCATTGTCACACACGAGATATATCAGATTTATTCTCGGTGTTACCTGGATGCAGTTAATTTTCCACACTGGAAAAAATCCTTCCAGGGGTTGGTTTTGAAACCCACCTAAGACAATTTCTAGGTTTGCTAGGCCTAGATGAAGCAAGACTTCCTTTGGACCCTAACTCCTTCAATTTCCTGACATTTGCCTTATGTTTCTTTTGATTTTCAAGTTTTGAGACATTGGCACTTTGGTTATCAGCACGGGAATTCATGTCATTCACATGATTAAGCATACAGACATCATGATTGCCAGTAACAAAACATTGCTTACACATAGCACAAACAACTTCTGATTTAGCATTTCTAACGGCAAGCTTAATGTTATTACATTCAGATGACTTATGCTTCTGAGTCTTGGGAATTAGAGAATTCCTATGGTTTTCTTCTAATTTCTCAAAGTTATTCGAGAGGCAACTACTTTTAGACTTGGAGTGAACCCTAGCAGGCTGTGGACTTATAGTCTTAGCACGAGTTTACTCTTGTAGGAGAAAAACTCACTCGAGTTAGAGTTAGCTTGTTGCCTATGATGACATTTTGGTTGCGAAGACAGTGAATTGATTTTGTCCAACGCTTGATTTAACAGGATTTGTAGGGAACAACATTATCTACCCTAAGGTCGTAGAATGACTATCCTAAAAGATTCTAGAGGATGGCGTGGAACAATCCTTAACAGGTTGTTGCACACCTTTGATTACTCAGTATGGAAGGTGCCGAGTTTGAAGTGACTGGTTTGGACAAAGCATTCGTCTTATCAACTTTGGGAAGAACCGAGGATTTTGGAAAAGGAGTGACAAAATAAAGTTTTGGTTTATAAGAAGAAGAAGGTGGTTTTCCCAAGATTGATTGCTTTGCAAACATAGTATTCATTCTCGTACCTTTTGTGGTGCCTTTTCGTTCAGAAACCTTATCAAATAACTGTGGGCTCTTAGCTTTCTCACCCCCCCCCCCCCCCGCAATTGTCAAGATTGGTGTCCATACAATTGTTTTTGCAAAGATCCATATTGAATTTATTGAGCTTGTGTCACTGAAGAGTCTAACAGGTTTCTTGTATGTGGTTCATTAGATGAGCATTTTCTTTGGCATAATTCAAAACCTGAGATTCTAATGACACTTTCTCATCTTTAAGTTTCTGAAACAAAGGGTCAAGGGTATTTGATACACATTGAGCATCACAACTCTTACCCTTGAGATCTCCCAACATGAGCTTGCAACCGTCGATCTTTGTGTTGGCATGTCATTATAAGCTTTATCATACGAAATCTTGTCATATTTGCATTCTTCACATTTTGTGTACCAATTATTCCAAAGAACAGCGTATTCTTTTTCCTTTTTAATAATGCAATTTTCAAGTTTTTCTTTCGTACGATCAAGCTCAGTTTGGAGATACAGTTGTATTTGTATACTGGCACTCGTGAGTATGCATGTTGAATATATCAAGTTCATAGCAAAATTTCATCATTGGTGTACCTCAGTGATCCCATCAGAGTCATAGACGGACATTGACAGAACTGCGTTCGGATAAGGATCTTGCTGCAAATGTATCCTCTAAAGTCAGTTTACTTTACCTCTCAGTTTCTTCATAAGCATCAACCTCAGCAGCAGAATTTACATTACACTGAGTGCTTTGGATCCCAGCTTCTTCTCTTGAGCAAATCTTGCAACTGTTTCTGAAGAAAAGCAGCATCCCGTTTCCTTGACTTTACTAGTCAGTTGCTATCATAATGACCCTCTCCTCCGATAGTTGTAACACCTTAACCGGATTACCATTGATACCATTACATTACCCCTCAGACCGGACTGTAACAACATTTCCCATTCCCCTAATGATTTGCAATTTTCTGGAACAACACTAAGCCCTATCATGATTTTCAACATTTCCTGAATACCCGAATTATGAACCGGCATTTCCCAACCTCATCCCATCATACTGGCACAAACATTTTTGTCTCTCCTGATTTCCAAACATTACATCACCATAGCATTTTGATGTCATGCTCGTGTTCAAATCCTGTTGTGCAAATTGACTATCGGGGGATAATGAACTCTTTGGTTGTTTGTTTGTTTGGTATGCTATTTGACTTTGAAGTTTTTAGCCAATAAGCAAGTGCCTTGTTCTTGCAGTTTTGTGGGATCTGAACGTCTTCGAGATTCGCATTGTTGTGGAATGTAGTTCGTGTTGAATGAAGGTTGTGGGACAAAGTTGTTGTTGGGTTGTGGATGTTGTATGTAGGTAATGAGTGATGAGTGATCTGGGTGAAACAGTGTCTGAGTGTTTGCCATTAATGCCAAAGGATCATGTGTGTTTGCAATTCGTTGTGCTCTAAAAGCTTGATTTTCTTGCGATCGACATATGCAAAAATTATGTGAAAATGATAAACAAGGATCTTAAAATGATAAAGTTAATATGCCTTCGTTTCTGTCACCCGAGCCTATGGTCAGTTATTTTGATAATTTAGACTTCCTTAAAGATTTTGAAAATGAATTTTCAGCCATTGTTTACAATGATGCTCTAACATCTAAATCAGATTCCTCAACTGAACCTGTAGAAATTCCTCATCTTGTCAATGAATTTGATTTGAAAACTGATACATCATTGTCCAAATGTGATGAAAAGGAACCAAATATTTTGTACTTTAATGATCTATTCCCTTTTAACAAAATCCATCTCGATGATCAAAAAGCGGATAAGGATAATGATGATGATAAAATCAATATCAAACACTCTTCGGGGGTTAATGTAATAAATACTGATGATGGTGCCTATGCACAAAAGTCAAATAAGCTTTTGGAAACAAGTCATGATACATCTAATAAAATTTTCAAATCTAAAACTTTTATCTAGGAATTAAGTTTTAATATCATGACTTGGAATCATCTTAACAAAGGGTTGTCATTTATTTTCCTAATCAAGAATTTGTATGAGCCATTTGGCATCCCGTTCGACCCCAAATTATTTTATAAGGATGGGATTAAATTGGGGCAAGTCTAAATTAAAGACTTTTTCTGTAAACAAAAGTACTTTCTGGGAGATAACCCGGAATGTATTTTCAATTTGTTATCGAGTCTGTCTTCCCAGACTGTCGATACGGTGTATCTAAACCCTATGGATACGGCATATTGACCTTCAGGACATTATCCAATCTTTATTTTTAGCACACTCTATACGACGTATTCATTAAATGAATACAGCCTACAGGTATCAATACGGTGTATCCCGGGGAACGAATACGACGTACTGACTTCTTGTATAGTTTTAGGTTTTTATCTCGAGTCTAACCAGCGAATACACGAAGAAAGAAATTGCACTTGTTTTTCTTATATTTTGCATAGGACCTCGCTGCAAAGAAATTGACAAAGTTGGTGAAATATTGATCATCTGGAATCCTATGTATGATTGTAGTCATGCTGGCATTCAGATGCATGTTTAACACACATCCTTGCTCATAAACTCAACTTGGAGAATCTATCAAGCAAAATATCAGGGGAGTTTCTCATTCTAATTCTTTTAATTCTCGTTTTTAATGTTTTATCTATACAACGAGGACGTTGTAAAATTCAAGGGAGGGGATGGGAATTAAATGATTACTTGTCCTAAATTTTCATATAAAAGGCTTAATTTATGCTCAAATTTAAAAATTTCAAACTATTATTTTGTGATAATACATGATTAACCTAGCACACAAATAACCTTGTTAGATATTGTGAGGATTTAACATTTTTTTTTTCGTTTCCAAATGTATACCCAAAAATTCCACAAAATATGAGTGTGACGGTGATGTTGTAGATCTTTTTAAAACCTTGGCTTGGTATATCTATTCGAGACCACAATAATGAGTATTATGGATTTAATTGGAGTAACTTGTTTAAATTGGTAAATTTTAAGATTACAACCAAATCGCCTATACATGTTGTTTATTAACTAACTACACCGGTTAGTTAACCTCCAGTTTAAACCCTTCCACTCTCATCTTTAAAGTGGTGATCCACTAGAACAACCTGTAGAGCCAATCCTTTAGGAATTTACACCAACTATTTGTTTCACCCTTACACCTTAACCTACCATGTTAGATTAAGTTTAATTTACAGTTGCTAGTTGCTTAAAGTGTAAAGTCTGTATTTCCCGAGTCTTGTGTCATTTTCCATCTTTGGTGCGGTTAGAAATTTGCACATTGCAAATGGGAATGTATACTAGTAGTCAAAGCTCATGTGATTTTACTAATTAATGGTAAATACAAAGAACGAAGAAATTACCGAAGGAATTATCCGGAATTATTATGATCGTGAAGATGGTGAAACTACACCGTGATTTGAAGTTTAGTTGTTGAAAAAAAAATGAAAAAAATTGCAAGAAAAAAAAAGAGAGAAAGAAAGTTTGAAGATAATCATTTCGCGTAGGAGCATTACCGAAGGAATTATACGAAGTATCGATTATTCGTTGATACGTCGACAAAAATCAACGATGTAGAGTATTGTACAAAGTGGAAGATATCGCCACTTACCTTGTAGAGTATGTAAAGTTTTGGGATGATTGGGGAGTTGACCGTTATGAGAACGCCAACTTAGGTTGTTGTTTTTGATCTATGATCAAGACGTTGTAAATAGTTGTGTCTTTGTCATAATAACGATCGGGAAAATAAGTGTCTAGCAACTTGTACTTTAAGCCTTAATCTATTTGTTTCTTGATTTTTATTTAACAACAATTTACTTCCCTATCACCTAATGATTAACCTCTGGTTTTACGCGAATGAGGAGCCATATAAACATGCATGTCTATTCCGGCGTTCCAGCCATGTATGCCTGTCTTGTACCTTGTTGGTTTATGACTTTTGGAGAAAGTTAGAAGGTTCATACCCTATATCATTCTTTGTCATAACCGTTGGTTAAAATCGAACGGGGATGTGATCAAACACTCATGTCTATCCTGGCGTTCCGGGTGTGTATGTGTGCTTCAGCTGCCTTGTTGGAGTGGTACTTCTGGTGAAAGATTGTAGAATGATCAAACCATACGCATTTCCATACAAAAACCCATATTTAGTGGTGGAGATGTGTATCCTTGCCAAGCGTATGATAGAATACTCGTCACGACTGAGCAATTGAGCGAATTAGTTACATGTTACCACATAGATTAGTTGAGTGATTTGAGTGTTTTCATCTTCTTATTTCGTGAGGTGTTTGGTTGTGTACTTGTAATAGATCGAATAAATGCTTTAACGGAAAATATCCTTAGGGATACATTTTTGTAAACTTCTAAAGGCTACTTGAGGACAAGTAGGATTCAAGTGGGGGGATATCTGATGACATCAAATAACGTCTATTTTATAGCATCATTTATCCCATGTTATTAACCCATTTTGTATAGTTATTGCAAAGAATTGTTACTTAATCGTTTATATTTGAGAATTGCAGTAATTATGGAGTACTTAATTTTTTATATTTGTTATTTGCAGTAATTATCGAGTAGTTGGCAAAAGATGGAGAAAAAGACGTGTTTTGAAGCATAAACGAAGAGTTTCAGAAAGTCACTAATTCTGACATCAATACGCCGTATCATTCTAGAAGCATACGCCGTATCTAAAGACTTTGAAGAACTCAAGACCATTGCCTGACTTTGAAGAATACGCTATTGATACGTCGTATATGATACTTTTGGTCAAAAATCAAGAAAAACACATTTTTAGTCAATACTTCGTATCTAAAAACACCTATACTCCGTATCCAAGAAATCGGATATGGCGTATTGGTCAATACGTCATATCCAAAAATCAAATATGGCGTATCCAATTTTCTGCGCAAAAATTTTGGAATATTTTATTCTTGGAGCCCACGCCAAGTCATCCAATACGCTGTATTGAGCTTCTCAATACGCCGTATGGAACTGACTTTCAGACCACTATATATAGACGACCCTAAACTCAGTTTTAGGTATGCAAGTGAATCCCTAAACCACCAAGTTGACCAAGAGACGAATATAGGAGCCTAGAAGGTCAGAAAAGAGCCTCAAGATCATAGGAAAACTCTTGTAATCTTCGCACAACCGAATACGCGTTCGATTGAGGTTTTCTTATTTTAATCATTCATATATCAAACTGTGTGTATTTTTAAAATGACTATCGGCTAATACCTTTAGATATCAGCCATGTTTATGAAGATCTAATGTTTGGTTTGTTTATATCGATTGCTTAATTTATCGTTGATTGTTGATTATGTTTATCAATTTATACTTGTTTACATGTGACTCGCCAAAACTTACTCCTTAAAATCTATCTATATATAATATAAATACAACAAAGGATCAGAATCCGCGAGATCAAGGGCGTAGGCTAAGAGTCTGGGATAGCTCTCCATATAGTGATGCGTATAGGTGGAAACAAATAGGTTTACTATAATGCCTGCTTGCCGTGTTGAGACTAGTTGTACCGTAGTAGGTAGTGGCTTAGTACTAACTAATAACATTCTGATCATTGGTATAGTTTGGATTGTGGACTACCACCTATTACAAATCACTGTCAAGCAGTAAGTGGGTAAAGTCTCGATGAGCTAGGGTTAGTACGACATACACGGTGTTGCCCTCTAGATGAATTATAATCAATATAATATTATATATTAGATCTTTTATGCGGATAAGCGCCTAATTGGTGACAGAATTAGCGGTGTCTAGGTCTTTAGAAGAAGTACCGCCTAAGTTCAGAATGATATGCCACTTCGAGAAAAGAAATCTTTGCACTAATAAGACAATCTGCGTTTTGTATATATCGATAAATTATTCAGGGTGATATGTTTTCCTTAAATTAGTTCTCGACCGCTTCTCTGTTGTTTTCTTGTGTGTGTTTATTGCTTTACTTGTCATCAAAACCTTAGGTTAGATAACTAAACCTCGTGCTAGTCTCTCAGGCTGAAACCCCCTTTATCATTAGGTTAGGTTTAACTTAGGTTTAGCATAAATTAGATTAATTTAGTACTAACATAGATAACTAAAATACTGATAGAATTAGAAATTAATGCTCTCGCTTTTAGTGATCGACACCCTACTTACCAACGAAGCTACATCTTGACCAGGTAACACTGCCCTTAAAGTGTTTGTTTTTAGGTTAAAGTCCAAAATATACAATAGTACAACTGATACATAAATAACACCTACACAATGCACATCAAGTTTTTGGCACGTCCGCCGGGGGAGTGAAGTGTTTAATTCTTATTTATTATTGTTTTAGTAGATTTAGATTAGATTTAATTCATTTGCAAATTTGTGAGTTTGTTTTGTGTGTTTTGATTTCTGCATTGTAGATTTGCATATAGTGTGTTTTGTGGTGCAATATTATAGTTCCTGTAACCTCTGAGTCGAATAACTCAATACGGCGTATAAATTTTTTCCTAAACCAATACAGCGAAATCGACTCATCATCCATACGGCGTATCCAGTTCACTAAATACGCCGTAGTTAAGCATTTGACAGTATTTTCTTTCTAGCAAATTTATTACAGGTGAAAATGGATGACCCCAACATTACCATGGAAGAGTATATCAGGCTTGAGGAAGAAAAAGCTCGTAGGTGTGTAAGGTGTATAACTTGGAAACTGCTACGTATGGTAAGATCTGGGATAATCGTTCACGACCTCGGATCCGTTGAAACTGAATTCCCAGCTATAGTCTTTAACGACACGTTAACATCTGAAGCACTCTTGTGTGAGCCTAAACGTAAGTTCCTAACAAAACGATGAAATCGACTTTAAATATCGTTTGACGAATCCTACGATAAATTGCAACGTAATTTTGACAAAAATTCATTTTCCTATAAAATAATTTCTGTCAACGATTTAAAAACAGATTCGAAAAATGATAATGAAAAAGTTAACATGCCTTCGTTTCCACCACCCAAGCCTACGGTCAGTTGTTTTGATGATTTAGACTTCTTTAAAGATTTTAAGAATGAATTTCCAGCCATTGTTTACAATGATGCACAAACATCTAAATTAGATTTCTTAACTGAACCCACTTTAAGTCCTCAACATATCGATGAATTTAATTTAAAGATGAAACATCATTGTTACAGATGTGATGAGCTATAGGACAAAACATTTAAACTTTAATGAATCAAATTCCTTTTAATGTAAGTTTATACCCATGATAATCAAAATCGATGAGGACAATGGATGATGAAAAAATCGATATTGAACACTCTTCGAGGGATTTATCTGTTAAACCATTACCTGATGTAATAAATACCGATGTTAGTGCCTATGCACAGTCAATTATGCTTTTTGGAAACAAGTACAGATACATCTAAAAAAATTTTCAAAACTGAAACTTTATCAAGGGATTAATTGTATTATCATGACTTGGAAACACTTAACAAAAGGGGATTCATTTTAAATCTTCCTAATCAAAGAATTTGTAGGTGCCATTTGGCATCCCGTTCGACCCCAAATTGTTTTATAAGGATGAGATTAAATTGGGGCAAGTCTAACTTAAAGACTTTTCTTTAAACTAAAAAATGCAGACGCGAGACAATCCGGAATGTATTATTCAATTTTTTCGAGTTCTGGACTTCCCAGACTGTCTATAAGCGTATCCAAACCCCAATGGATACGGCATATTGACTATCTGGAACGTTATCCTGTCTTATTTTCAGCACAGTCTATACGCGTATTCGTTAAACAATACAACGTAAACGACCACATGGTACATAACGCGTATCCAGGGAATGGATATGGCGTATCGACTTCCTGTACAGTTTTAGATTATTATTTCGAGTCTAACCAACGAATACACCAGGTTAGAATTTGCATTTGTTTTTCTATATTTTAATACAGGACCTCTAGTGAAAGTAATACACAATATTGATGGAGAATATACAATATGGAGAAGATTAAAGTTTGAAGTCCTTGAAACTTCAAGACGCTGTTCAACACACAAGGGTACACATCATGCTCAATAAACCTACATGAGAATCTAACGATGCAATATCAGGGGAGTTTCTCATTCTAATTCTTTTAAATCTCATATTTAAATTTTATATATACATAAAGACGAGGAAGTTGTATAATTTAAATAGTGGGGATAGAATGTTTACTTGTCCTATTTTTCACAATAAAATGACTTAAATTATCTCAAATTAAAATATTAAGCATACTTATGTGAAATTACATGTTACATAACCCACAACACATTAACCCCTGTTAGATATTAGAGGATTTAACCTTTCGTTTCAAATGTTTACTCAAACGAGACGCGCGCGCGAAATATAGAGTGCCGGTGATGTCGTGACATTAAACTTGCTTGATATATCACTAGAGACCACAATAATGAGTATTATGGATTTAATTGGAGTAACCGGTTTAAATTGGTAAATTTTAGGATTACACCCAAATTGTTAGCCGTGTGTTTAGTAAAGTGATGGTCATTATCAATCCCGAGCCTTGTATAAGAAAACGTAGTTTACGGGAATCTCTCTTAAGCTAATAGGGCCTAGTTGTCGGGCTTAAAGCCCATTCTTAGCTTGGTCCGCCCATATGACACATAAGAAAGCCCACAAGGGCGAGTGTTCCACTCTATATACTATTTAAGAGCCCACTCCAAGTGTGTAGAGGGTGTGCTTGTATCTTTTTTTCTTTCTAGTGCAAGTAACCATTTTCTCTCATTGTTCTCTCTCTCTCTAGTTCTTTCTCTCTTTAAAATCTTTTCTCTTATTTTTGTGTTTATGGTGATGAAATGATATCATCTAACATGTGGTAGTCAAACCAAGGTTGGTTTGAGTTGTTTTTGTTGGGGTAGTTTGTTCTAGCTTTTTTTCGGCATATCTCTTAACTTATCTATTTCAAGCTTATTTTTTCTTTCGTAAACTTACTTTACCAAAACTTGGAGTTCGCATTTTATTTCCTTTCTTTGGGCTGCTAATAAGTTGTCATTGGGCTAAATGATATACCAGTCACGGTTCAAATTCATTTTGTGTTCTCCTGCTCATCAGAAACAAAAGCCTTTAACTTTCATTGTTATAACTTTCACTTTTTGTCTAAATGTTTTCGAGTCAAACTTTCCTGTACATATCTAAAGCTTACTACACGCTGCTTATTTCTTGGGTATAATCTAATTAGACTCAAAGCTTCAATGCTTTTCGACAAACGTTCAAGAGGTTGCTTTATTTTGATAATACTAGTGTCCCGTAAAAAAAAAGATTATGTGTAAGTTTTATTGCTTTTTACAAGCTTTTTGAAGTTTATTTTGTCACGGCTTATTTTGGGAGTCTTATCGTCAAGACTTATTGTGTCAACTTTTGGTTTATCTCTTTGCTTGTCATGTCTAAACAGCTTATAAAAGCGTTTAGAAGCTTATCACGTCTTACCTTATTGAGTTACACTTTATTACCTGACATAGCTTTTAAAGAGCTTATTTTAGGGCTTATTTTGGTTGGCTTATTTCTTGTGAGGTCCACACGGTTTGAGCACAAGACAAATCAAGGAGACCAAGATCCATCTTTTAAGCAACAAGGACGCTGTGGTTTTTTGGCTGGTTTTCCATAAAGACAAACGCAAGGACTAGTACGTTTTTGGTTTTTGGTGACGGACACCGAATTCGCAAGGTTTGTGTGGAAACCAAATTGGCAGCTTGTTACTTAACCGAACTCGCAGTTTGTTACTTAACCGAACTCGTAAATTTCTTCATCAACCGAACTCGTAACTCATAAGAAGGAACCGAATTAGCAACATTATGAAGAAAACAAACTAGCAACAATTGTGTTCAAACCGACCTACGCAGGTTTGTGTGGATACCGAATACGCAGGTACAGATCAACCAAACTCGCAACTCACTTTCGACAACCAAAACTCGCAGCTCCTTCATTAACTTAACTCTGCAGTTTACAATTTCAACCGAACTAGCAGTTTTAAGTAATTTTGGATTTTTCGGTTTCGAGTGTCGTTTAGTTACGGGACTTATAACATATACCATTGTGATCGTGATCCATTTTTGATCAACGTGGTATATTTATTTTCTTCCGACGATAACCGTACAAACTCGCGAGAATCAAAATACATTCGTTCTATTTTTCAATTCAAAACGAAGAAGAAAAGAATATGGTGCGAAAATGTTTATTATTATTAAACTAGAATGCATAAATGACACATGCAACCCCTGAATTTAATGTAAATTTCAAAGTTTGTCCTATGTTGCATCATTAACCTTCAAGTTGAAACAAGTTTACACCGTTAGTCCTTAATTGCTTCAATTCAGCTCGTTAGTCCTCCAAAGTGAAACGTAATTGCACCGTTAGTCCTTATTTGAGTTTTAATCAACCGTTACTCATTTTAAGTTGAAAGTTTGGGCACCGTTCGTCGTTTTAAGCTCGTCAATCGTTAACAAAAGCTCAAATTCTTCAATTACAACAACGATTTCAACAACAATTAATCATTGTTTCAAGGTTTTTTCTTGATTTTGTAAAATCCCGTGAAAGATTCAATTCTTTTCTCGGTTTAAATCACAGATTTGTAAAATCCCGTGAACGATAATTAACTTCAATCCACAACAACAAACAAAAGCAACCAATCACTTATACCAACCATAAGATCCTCACATATCATTTTCAGTATCACTTTGCAAATGTCACTCAACAAGACATCTAACGCTATTAGGAGCACAACGACCTGACAAAACACGCATATCCTTTGGCATTAATGGCAAACCCTCAGACACCATTTCACCCAGATTAATCATTACATATTACCTACATACAACATCTACAACCCAACAACTTTGTCCTACAACCTTCATTCAATACGAACTACATGCCACAACCAATGCAAAATCCCGAAGATATCTCAGATCCCACAACTGCATTCGACATGGCACTTGAACTCATATCTAAGGCATTTCAGCTAAACAACACCACTACAACAAACAACAAACAACAAACATAGAAGTTCATCAAACCCCTTGCTATAGTCCAGATTGCTAATCAGTAGAATAGTGAGATCAAGATAGACAGATGCTAATAATGATGATGAAAGATTTGGATCAGTTTGATGAGTGAGAAATGGGGCGAGGTGCGAGAGGAAGTTAGGAAGGACATTAGGGATTGGGGGGGGCGGGATCTGGTGGGTGGGGATTGGGCGGGGGTTTGGTTCAGGGGCGCGAAAGATAATGCAGACTTGAGTGAGACATAGGAATATGTACTCTCAGAATGTTGAGACGAGTATTCACTGCACTACTTGTCCGGCAGAGCACTGAGGATGATACTTTAGTCAGCGAGTAATCACGAATTCGGACTATTTCACGTGTTGAAAATAATTCGGTCATAAGATGTTTACACACCGCTGAGGTAATTAATGGTATCAATGTAATCTGATATGGTTTACAACTGTTGTTGGGATGAAAAGCCTCTTAGTGTTGTTTAAAGTTACTATGTCTAAATGGAAAGTTAAGAACAGTTTAAGGTATTATTTACTGCGCAAAGTATAAAATTAAGTGCTGTAGTAAGCTAAGGAAAAATTCGCTAAGTAGTTAGTACTGATAGTTACTACTGATAGTGTAAGTTACTATTGCTAGTGTATATTATACTTGCTAGGTTACTACTGCTAGTAAATGTTACTGACTGCAAGTTGCTACTGCTAGTGACAACTTAGTACTGGCTGATGAAGATTGAAAGAGAAATTTCTAGTAGTTAATGCTGCATGTAACACAGTTATGCTGGGCAGGTACAAATACTATTGGTTTGTGTGAAATTTACAACTGCTTAAAGATTACAATTGCTGGAAAGTTTATGACTAACAGAAGAAGAGATCAAAAGACTATCGATAGAAAAGATAAAGATTGCTATGTGATAAATTATGATATAGTTTTTGTAAAAGATCGTATAAGTTATTTTGTTTAGAAGATCATGATAACTTAGAAAAAAATATTGTAAGCCCGGTTAGGACTCCTTGTGTATAAAAAGGAGATCCTATGTGCATAGAGTAATATCTAGAAACTTTTAATATCCTTAGCTCAAGTTTTTGTACCTTAACACTATTAAGAGTGTTTATATTATATTGAGGCTGAAAGTTTGGTAAACTGTTTTGTTATTAATCTTATTCATTATCTGTTTTTATTGAGAATTCGGTTTTAGTATCTATTGACGTATATTCCGCACAGTATTTGATATCATATCAAAGTTTCTATAAAGTTGTTTTAAATTTATCAATACAATTAGCCTTTTACAAGTAAGCCCAAAAGATCTATTCTATTGGGATCAACAAGTGGTATTAGAGCTTGTGAGAAGCTTTGAATAAGAAGAAACTATACTACACACATGATCTACTTTTTCAAGAAGCAATAGAGTCTTAATCTACTAAAACCATTAAGATACCCATACTCTAACCTGGTGAGTATGATCTCTGGAAGATGAGGATGGAGCAGTACCTACAATGCATTAATTACACTCTATGAGAGATCATAGAAAATGGTAATGCACCTATAGTAACAAAACTGTGATGTAAGGAGACTGTTATCCCTCCTACACTGTTGAAGAGAAGGCACAAAGCAGGGCAGAGTTGAAGGAAAAAAGGACTTTGTTGATGGCCTTACCCAATGAGAATCAATTAAAGTTCAACTCATATAAGGATGCTAAGATACTGATGCAGGCTATTGAGAATAGATTTGGAGGTAATACTGCTACAAAGAAAACTCAAAAAAATCTTCTGAAACAGCAATATGAAAACTTTACTGCATCTAGCACAAAAGTGATTGAGCAAGCTTTGAAAGGCTTCAAAAGCTACCTAGTTCAACTGAGATGCATGGTGAAGTTATCCTCAAGAAGACATCAATCAGAAGTTCTTAAGAAGTTTGTCACAAGAATGGACTATGCATATTATTGTGTGGAGGAACAAACCAGAGATTGAGACATTAAGTTTGGATGGCCTCTTCAACAACCTGAAGGCTTATGAATTAGAGGTCAAGGGGACATCTAGCTCAACCACAAACTCACACAATGTAGCCTTTTGTCCCTCTACAGAACTAATAGTGCACTAGAGCACTAACTGCTCAGGGTTTAATTACTGCTAGCACTCAGTGTTCTGCTGATAGCTCAACAAACTGTTAAAAATTTGAGTGATGCTAGTGTTTTTATTCTTTCTTTGCTACCAACCAGTAATCAACAACTAATAATAAAGATCTACAACAAATCAATCCTGGTGAACTATAAGAGATGGATTTGAGTGGAACGATTACTATGCTGACTATGAGGGAAAGAAGATTCCAAAAACTAGAAGAAAGCCGGACATGCCAACAAAGAAAGAATTTGTGTTTGACAAGGTCCAAGTAAGTGTTTCAACTGCCACAAGAGGGACACTGTTACAAGGGAGTTCATGGCACCCAAGAATCATGACAGTAAAAACAGGTAGCCAACCAGAAGGACCGTGCCAGTTGAGGAAACACTTCAATATGCCTTAATTCTCAGTGTTGATGGCTTTGGCAGATGATTAGAGTGACAAGCAAAGAAGGTCCAACCAATTTTGCCTATGGCTTATTCATCAACAGTTCAAACTTCTTCTACAAACTCTGAAGGTATCTAATGAACAAATTGGTTGTTCAGTCTTGTTTAGAATGTGTAAAAATCTAAAAGAACAAATGAACAATTAGTTTTTAAGACTAAAACTGCTAGGATAAATGTTGTCTCTTATAAAACTAGGTTTAAATCCTGTAGAAGTTAGGACAGTTAGTCTAATAAGAAAAAATGAGTTTGTTTATGACGAAGATATAAAACTCTTAAAACGTGAAAAATATATAAGAGATTTAATATTACAAGCTTAAAAGGAAAGTTAGAGTTGCTACAAAAGAAAAAGACGAGGTTCAACTTACAGTACAAAAATTTGAAAATTCATCAAAAAACCTAAGTAAACTTCTAGACAGAACAGATAATGGATAAGTGAAAACAAGATAGGGTAATAATGCTTGTCACACCTCCTATCTGGAATTTATCCACCAAAATTTGATTTAGTTTATCCTAGTCTAGATGATTTTTTTTGATGAGTCTGTTAGTGAGTCTATAGTTGAAAAGCCTACTGTTGAGACTAATGAACCTAAGACTGCTAGGAAAGAAAATGGTCCCCAATTATTGAGGATTGGTATCTGATAGTTGATGAAAAAATGTGCCCAAAGGTTTATAATAGTTGAGATGTTTAATAAACCTAGTTTTTCTGAAGATAAACTTTGTAAGTCTAGCTGAGCAAGTAAAAATCTCCTAGGAAAACATAGATAATAAAAATAGTCAAAACACACCTAGTCCTAAGGGAGACAAAGAAACGGAACCAACAAATGTCTCAAAAATAGGGAGTGAGTTTTGAGATGTTCAAAAAGCTGTCATGTGTGGGTAGATTTGATCATATATAAGAATGATTGCAGATAACCTGGTATAATAATGGCATATTGCAAAACCAGTTTGGACCAATGTTCAAAGGGTGAAGAAACAAAATTTCTCTAAATTAACTCACCCCAGTCCAAAAAGGAACATGGTTCCAAGAACAGTCTTAACTAGGTCTGGCCCAATTTCAGTTAAATTTGGTCAACCAAGAACAGCAGTGAATAATGCAGGACCCATGAAAAATGTTATTAATAATGCATATTCAAGTGCTAGAAGGCCTTTTAACAAAATAATAGCAGCTAATAACGGTTATTTCACTAAAAAGGTTAATACTGCTAAGGGAACAAGGGTTAATACTACTAGGCCAAAAGTAGTTCTTAGTGTTGTTAAGGAAAACAAGGGAAATGCTGGTAAGGCTCTCTGCATGTTAGGTTGGAGACCAAAGCTCAAAGTTAGACCATGTCTCAGCACAATGGTGCATCATGTCCCATTAAAAGATTTGACTATAATTGATGCACAAGGCAATCAAAGTTAGTAATGGCTGGGTCCCCAAAAGGAAACTAATTTCCTACCATTTTATGTACTGGGCAATCCACAATAAGATTGGAAGATAAAGGGGTGGATGAACATGAGGATGCTCTAGGCACATGACAGGAAACAGATCTTAATCTTACAGATTATAAGAAATTGATGGATGGATTTGTTGCCTTGGAGGTAATTCCAAAGGAAGAAAAATTACTAGGAAAGTAAATAAGAACTGTAAAAAATTTGGAGGATGTGTAATTTGTAAAGGAACTAAAGTTTTATCCTCTTTAGTGTCTCACAAATGTGTACAAGAAAATAGTGTTCTTTTACTGATACTAAATGTGTTGTTCTGTCTCACAAATTTAAGTTAACTGATAAAGTTATGTTTACTTAAAAGGTCCTAAAAGGATACATTACAGTGTTGATTTAAAGAATGTTTTTCCTCAGGAGTCTCACTTGTCTCTTTGTAAAACCACACTAATGAATCTAATCTATGGCATAGTAGGCCTTGGACATGTAAATTTCAAAACATTAATAAACTAGTAAGGGGAACCCCCCCTGTAAGAGGTTTTACCTTAAAACGTTTTGAAATTAATCAAACATATGTGGCTTGTCAAAGGGAAAGCAACACAAAGGCTTCTTGTAAGGACCAAAACAGTCGTTTAATCAGCAAATTCATTACAAATGTTGCAACGTGGATTTTTGGCCTAACATTTGTAAAGAGTTAATGAAAAAAGATGTACGGCCAAGTTGTCACATATGATTTTAGTAGTTATTTTTAGGTTCTTGTTACCACTAAGGATAAATTAGTGAAATCCTTAAAACATTCCATAACAGAGCATATAAAATCTAATAGACCTAGGTTAAAAGTGATATATATGTGACAATGGACTGAATTCAGAATAGTCAGAATCATTCTGTGAAATTGAAGGGTATAAAAAGAATTTAGTGTTGCTAGGACTCCACAACAAAATGGAGTAAGCAGAGAAAAGAATAATAGACACTAATAGAGGGCTTCTAGAACTATATTATCTGATTACAAAATTGCCAACAACTTCTGGGCTGAAGTATTTAATACTGGTTGTGTATTCCAAAATAGGGTTTTTAGTATCAAGCCTCACAACAAGACATCTTATGAACTTTTTCTAGGTAAAAACCTGCCATATGCTCTCATGGACCATTTTGGGTGTCATGTTACCAATCCTTAATACCATAGCTCACTAGTAAATTTGATGGAAAGGAAAGATAAGGGTTTCTTGTAGATACTCCTACCAATAGCAAACATTCAGAGTATTCAAACAGTAGACTAAGATAGTAGAAGAGAACCTGCATGTATAATTTAGTGAAAATACATCTAATACTGCAAGAAGTGGACCCAATTAGCTTTTTGATATAGATGCTCTAACAAAATCTATGAACTATAGGCCAGTTGTTGCAGGGAATCAGTCTAATGGTAATGCATGTACAAAAGCATGTGATGCAAGTAAAGCTAGAATGGAGACAGTACCTGGCAAAGATTACATTTTGCTACCAATGTGGCATGCTGATCTACTATTCTCTCAAAATTCAAAGGATTATCCTGATGCTAGATTCAAACCATCAGGGGAGGAAGAAAAGATAGATACTGAAGATCCAGGGAATGAAAATGCAGCTTCAGGGAAAAATAGTAAGGTTCCAAGAACAGAGGAGCCAAGAGAGGATCAAAGAGTTAATCAAGAATTGGATGCTAGTATTAACAACACTAACAATATTAATACTGCTATGAATGGAAAATAGCACATAATGTTAAAAGCTGTTATATCAACTGTTAAAGATGCTGTCACAGAAGTTAAATGCTGTTTGACCACAAAATAAGCATTAAACTTCCAACGATTCCAAATATGCCTGAATTGAAAGATATTGTTATTTAGATATGAGGAAGATTTTTGGTGGCAGAGGCAGACAAACAATTAGATGCATTTATGCCTGTCAGTCCTATTCCAACTACAAGAATACACAAAGATCATCCAGTTGAATAAATTATTGGAGACTTGAATTCAGCACATCAAACAAGAAGAATGACAAAGAATTTGAAAGAACATGGTTTGTTTAGTTCAGTTCAGAAGAGCAAACCATAAAGACTTTGCAAAATTGCTTGTTTCTTTACTTTTTATCACAAGAAGAACCCAAAAAGGTAATCCAAGCATTGAAGGATCCAAGTTGGATAGAAGCTATGCAGGATGAGCTTCTACAATTCAAATTACAAAAGGTTTAGACCCTGGTGGATTTACCAAATGGCAAAAGGGCCATAGGCACTAAATGGGTTTACAGGAACAAGAAGGATGAAAGAGGCATTGTGATAAAGAACAAAGCAAGATTGGTTGCTCAAGGGTACACACAACAAGACCCAGGATTGACTAGATGAAGTTTTTGCCCTATTGCCAGAAATTGAAGCAATTAGGCTATTCTTAGCCTATGCCTAATTTAAAGACTTTGTGGTGTACTAGATGGATGTCAAGAGTGCTTTTCTTTATGGTAAGATTGAAGAGGAAGTCAATTTTTATCAACCACCAGGATTTGAAGATCCAGACTTCCCTGACAGAGTTTACAAAGTAGAAAAGGCTCTTTATGGTTTGGATTAAGCTCCTAGAGCTTGATATGAGACCTCGTCCACTTATTTGTTGGAAAATAGGTTTCAGAGAGGACAGATAGACAAAACTTTGTTTATCAAGAGGGACCAAGGTGATATACTGTAGTAACAGTATATATAGATTAATATCAATATTTGGGTCTACAAAGAAGAAGTTATGCACAGAGTTTGAAAAGATGATGCATAAGAAGTTTCAGATGAGTTCTATGAGTGAACTCACATTCTTCCTAGGACTGCAAGTGAAGTAGAAGGAAGATGGGATTTTTATAAGCCAAGACAAGTATGTGATTGAGATTTTGAAGAAATTAGCTTAGGATGTCCCAAAACCGCAAAACACCCATGGAAACCTATAAGCCTTTGCTCAAAGTTGGCAGATGAACAAATGTAATATAACAATGATTGGCTCATTGATATATCTTACTTCTACAGACCATATATAATGTTGCTGTATGTGTAATAGTGCCAATTCCCAATTAACCTAAATGTCACATCTTCATGTTGTGAAAAGAATTTTTAGATATCTTAAAGGTCAACCTAAATTAGGCCTTTGGTATCCTAAGGATTTACCTTTTGATTTGGTAGCATATACTGATAGTGACTATGCAAGAGCAAGCTTAGATAGGAAGTCCACAACATGAGGTTGTCAATTCCTAGGATGTAGATTGATTTCATGGCAGTGTAAGAAGCAAACTGTTAGCCTCAATTTATTAAGTCGAACAAGGAAGTTCGGTCACTCTACGATGGAGCTTCGGTCTTTAATTAGTTAATGTTGTAATAGAATATTATCGGGAATCGGGCTCGATAGTTAATCTAATATTGTATATGTTTTGGGTTTAATCCCAAGCAAAACCCGAGCCCGGGTCCTAGTTAAATATCCCGCGCGTCACTTTTAAATGTCGGGGTATATAAGGAACTTTTCCACTTGGAAAAGTTAGTTGTTGGAAATATCTAATATATCTTTTCTCTTTTTCTCTCATTTCTCTCTCCTCCTTTCTCTCTCTAAACAACTCATCTCTCACGATGTACACCCAAAGCGCAACGTATAATAGGTAGATCAACCTAGCTAATCCAAAGTAAACCCTCAAGATGGCACAATCTATAAGGCCCTCGTTTGTATGAGATCCCATATATACTTCTAAACCTGCAAACAGATTTTGCCCTGATGGGAAGACGGCACAGTGACTCTTGAAAAGGAGAGTAATCAAAATAGGATAAAGACAAAGTGAAACCAATAATTACACATATCAAAATCATCTTTATGAAACTTCAAACCACCATCCAAAGCATATCTTGATCAGTTGGAACGCGCAAAGAAATTAGGAAGACAATGTGGAGAAAAACATTTGTTAGGACAAAACCAAACATTGCTAAAAACGTTGGCTTTCTACCCATGTCTAAATCCATTAGTAAAAAGTAGATACTTTTATAACGAAATGACAAACAACTCAATCATGTTTCGAACTAATTGTCAACAAACTTGGTCCTAATCATACAATAGTGCATTTCCTAACCCAACTGCTAAAGAGTTTGAAGTTTTGATCAAATCTTATTATCCTCTTTCAGACCAAACTATACTAGACATCATTGTATTGGTTCATGAACTAAAAAAGGAAATGAATGACGATTTTGGAGTACTTAATTCCCTTGAAAAGGACTTGACGAACTTGAATCGAGGAAAAAGGCTGATTTTTCCAAAATATAGATCAACTTCTCGAAAGAGTGTGTGCTAAGATGTTACTTTTCTTATTTGCATTCTATGTTCTCTATTTAAATGCAATACTGAATTACAATGCTTGTATCGTTCATAAAGTCCAAAGAAATGTGAATGTCTTGCACAAAAGATTCGAAACAAACTGAATCTGTTTAACAAAGAAGTTCATAAATGAAGCTTTTAAAGAGTTTTGCAAAACTTGAAAAAACACTCAATTTTCTCTTGAACTTTCTTTACAACATTGTAAAGAACAGATGAAAAACAACCCAGTTTGCAAAGAAAATGCTTCCAATGTATTTCAAAAAGAACGTGAACAATATCATGAAATACAAGATTTAAAAGCTCAAATGCAAGACAAGAACATGGTGATAAATGAGTTAAAGAAACTCATTCTGGTAACAAAGGAAAGTCTGGAAACTCATTTTGATAACCATATGTTGTTCGACACCAAATGCTCACACGCTTCCAAAACCATCAGTTTAGGGAAACCGACTCTTTTTCCAATTCTCCTGAAATGAGAAGTTTTCAAACAAAACAGTCGGTTAATAAAACTAATGTGTCGGATGGTTTATTTAAACTAGTCACTCAACAGAATTTGCCTCAGAAAAGAAACCAAGCTGTTCGAAACACAAAAGTGCTTAAACCAAGAATGTTTAGAATTGTCTCCACCACAACACAAACTAAAACACCACAGTTGCCTCATGCTTCTAGGAATACTAATCCTCACATGTCTAAATCTTCAGGAAGTAAATTCCGCACACTACTATGTTAGCAGACCACAAGCATAATGTGCTATCAAGTTCAAGGATATAGGTCGTGCCAAACAATAGTCAAGGTGAAGGTTTCAAAAGAAGAAGTAGAAGACCATCATAGATTTCAAGTACTCTAAGAAAACAAAGTCTTAACTGCTGTAATGACAGTTCAAACTCCTGAATGTGAATGTTGTTTGTGCTGAATGTGGAAAATGTGTGTTTAATTCTAATCATGATGCTTGTGTTTCTAGATACTTGAATGACGTGAACGCTAGAACTAAGAAGCCTAAGGTAGTGCCTATTAGTGCTAGTAAACCCAAGAGAAAAGCGAACAAATCTGTTGCAACACCCCATAAGAAAACAGTTGCATCAGATACCACTATTCAGAAATCCAAGAGTTACCATAAGGAGTTGTATGAGAATACAAATCAGGAATGGAAATGGTGGATAGCTAAGAGATGTCCATCAGGATATACATGGACACAAAAGCCTCTTAGGACCAAAAAGATATGGATGCCTAAGATCAGGAAAGATGATGTATCAACAAGTATTAGTCCCACTATAGACATTGTCTCTAGGATTACTAATGTCTTGAAGATATCAAATTCCTTAGGATCCAATTTGTCCAATGTTCCATCGTCCTCTAATTCTCTTGCAGATTGTACAACTCATCCTATTCATTGTTGACTCTGGATGCACAAAGCACATGACGGGCAATCTCAAGCTGTTGTGTAATTTTGTGGAGAAATTTCTGGGTATTATTCATTTTGGAATTGATTAATTTGCTCCAATTCTTGGTTATGGAGATTTGAATCAAGGAATGTCACAATCAAACAAGTTTATTACGTCGAAGGCCTCAATCACAATCTTTTCTCGGTTGGTCAATTCTGTGATGCGGATTTGGAGGTTGCTTTCAGGAAATCTACTTGTTTTGTGAGAGATCTTCAGGGAAACGATTTACTAACTGGTAATCGTGGATCCGATCTCTACACAATATCTCTTCAAGAAACAACTTCATCAACTCCAATCTGTTTCATGGCTAAAGCTTCACCAACTCAAGCATGGTTATGGCATCGAAGACTTTCTCATCTTAACTTCGATTACATCACCTTACTCTCAAAGAAAGATATTGTGACATGCTTACCTAAGTTGAAATATGTCAAGGATCAACTTTGTTCGTCTTGTGAAATAAGTAAAGCAAAAAGAAGCTCATTTAAGTCAAAAGTTGTTCCAAGTTCCAAAGGAAGGCTGAATTTGCTTCACATGGACTTGTGTGGTCCAATGCGGGTTGCAAGCATAAATGGGAAGAAATATATTCTGGTGATTGTTGATGACTATTCAAGATACACTTGGACTCTTTTTCTACGATCCAAGGATGAAACACCAGAAGTTCTCAAAGACTTTCTCACGATGATTCAACGCAATCTTCAAGCTCAAGTTATTACTGTCTGTACTGACAGAGGCACAGAGTTCTTGAACAAGACACTCCATGCTTATTTCAAAGAAGAAGGCATTGAACATTAGACTTCTACTCCTCGAACACCTGAACAAAATGGCGTTATTGAAAGATGGAACCACACTCTTGTTTAGGCTGCTCGAACGATGCTTTCAGCTTCTAAGCTTCCATTATCATTTTGGGCTAAAGCAGTTGCAACCGCATGCTATACTCAGAACAGATCAATCATCATAATCCCTCATTGAAAGGACGGCATATCCACATCATCAATGACAGGAAACCTTGCAATAAAACATCTTCCAAATCTTTGGATGCATTTGTTACATAACTAGAGATGGGAAAATTCTGGATAAGATAAAAGAAAAAGGGGATCCATGGTCATGGTGATATTCTCCTCAGATCGAATGGATATCTGTGTTTTACAACAAGAGAACACGCTTAATAGTTGAGTCCAATCATGTCAAGTTTGATGAAATCAAGACCATGATGTCTGATCACAACAATCAGACCTCCGCACCACAACGACAAGAAGATTCTAATTGAAATGTCTCTTTCAGGCCTCGTTCCTCAAGGACAAAAGGCGTCAGACTATGACAACTCTGACCCCGTGCCCCCAAGACAAAATGTTGTTCCTTCAGCAGAGAAGACAGATTCGTCACAACAAGGGTTAGAATTTCTCTTCAGTCCTTTACTTGAAGAATATTACAATCCAACACACGGTCAAGCTGAGGAAAACAACAATGATCAAGCACCGAATGCATCGTTTCAAGAAGCTGAATTTATCAATCCTTTTTGTACACGGGTACAAGAAATTGGTGAGTCTTCCTCACGCAACATTGATAATACCGATGTGCATTCATTTCAACCACAAAGTCATGATTACCGATGGACCAGAGATCATCCATTAGAACAAGTTCGTGGAAATCCATCCATGCCAGTTCAAACAAGACGACAGCTTGCCACAGATCCTGAAATGTGTATGTTCGCACTCACGGTGAGTATTGTTGAACCGAAGAACATTAAGGAGGCAATGGCTGATTCTGCATGGATCGAAGCAATGCAGGATGAACTTCATCAGTTCGACAGACTAAAAGTCTGGGAACTAGTCGACAAACCATTTGGCAAGATGATTATAAAGCTAAAGTGGTTATGGAAGAACAAGAAGGATGAAGATCAGACTGTAATTCGCAACAAAGCACGACTTGTTGCTAAAGGTTATGCTCAGGAAGAGGGTATTGATTTTGAAGAATCATTTGCACTTGCTCTCTAGGAAGCAGTCGTGATTTTGTTGCCACGCAGCACACAAGCTTTTCCATCTAATCAAGATGACGTGAAACGGCATTTCTTTAGTCCTCTGAAGTAAGGAGGAGGTTTATGTTGCTCAGCCAGAAGGGTTCGTTGATCCAGATCATCCAGAAAAAGTCTACCTTCTAAGGAAAGCTTTGTATGGATTAAAGCAAGCTCCAAGAGCCTGGTACGATGAACTATCAAACTTCCTGATGTCCAAAGGCTTTACTAAAGGTACAATTGACCCAACTTTATTCAAGATAAAATACGGGGAGGATATTCTACTTGTGCAAATTTACGTTGATGACATAATTTTTGGATCTACATCCTAAATATACAAACGATTTGAAAAATTAATGCACAGTAGATTTTGAAATGTCCTTAATGGGGAATGAAATTCTTTTTAGGACTTCCAGATCCACCAGTCCCAAAAGGTAATTTTTATCAATCAGGCCAAGTTACGATGGATTAGAAATTCTGAAAATCAAAAATTGACAACTGTCACTCATTGGTAACCCATGGCTACAAAACCCAAACTAGATGTAGATTTGAAGTGGAGAACCCGTAGACCAATCTGATTATCGTAGTAAAATCGGGTCACTCATGTACTTGACATCTAGTAGACCAGACTTAGTGCAAGCAGTATGCTATTATGCACGTTATCAAGCACGACCAACTCAAAAGCACCTCAAGGAGGTTAAAAGAATCTTTAAATACCTAAAGGGTACCATTAACATGGGACTCTGGTATCCAAAGGATCGGCTTGAACTAACAGCATTTTTAGACAGCTGATCATGCGGTGCCTTAATAGCTCGAAAAGCATAACTGTAGATACAGTTCCTGGAGATAAACTTGTAAGCTGGATGTTCAAAGCAACAAAACGCACTGCAATGTCTTCAGCAGAGGCAAGTAAGTGGCGTTATCTGAAAGTTAATGCTCAAGTAATAGTGGATGAGGACACAACTTCAAGATTAGGCTTCAACTAACAACAAAATACCGATGTACTGCTACTCACAGTCAGCCAGTAGCGATCTCTCAACCAGTACAACAATCGCGAACAAAGCACCTCCTACTCGGTATCACTTCATAAGGAACATGTTGAAAATTGTATAATAGAATATATTTTGTCAAAACTGAATACCAATTAGCTAACATGTTACGAAAGCCCTCCTGAGGATCGGGTTTAAGTATCTTGTCCAAGGATTGGGTATGAGATTTGTTTAACTCCACCTGAACAGAGGTTCGTTACAAATAAGCCTGCTTGATATCATCACAAACATCACATGTAAATATTAAATCAATTTCAAGAAAAGCAAAATACAAAAATATAAGACTTCAAAAAGAAAATACAAAAACAGAAAAAAAAAATTCCAAAAAGAATCTTCTGGACATGTCTCTTGGAATCGATAACATTTACGTACTTAGAAATGTCGATTAACATTGACACGGGTGTGTAAATGAAGTTCGAGCGAGAGTTTGCAAATAGTTCAAACATGAATTTCAAATTTATTCTAGATGCTATGTGCAAATATCAGTACATAACCCGGACTTCAAATAAAGGAAGGTTTATAACTTATCCTCACAACAAGAAAATTAACGTTTCTCGGTCTTGAGCTGTTCTTACAAGACATTCAATGTTTTTAGCTCAAGAAAAAGGATAGTGTACGTTTCAGTGCGCTTACCCTTACCGTTAGAAGAGAAGTCCTCTAACATCTGGTTTTTTCAAAAAGTTGAACATAATTTTTCAAGAATTTCTCGATGACAATTCATAATCTTTCAAAATTGTGTGTTCAACACTCCAACCCTCACAATGTTTTCAAAAGACAACAATTTTTCAATTGGTCCTATTTTTGAGGGGGAGTTTTTCGAAAAACAAAGTTTTAATGTTCTTGGATACATCATCAACGACCATTCTTATGTATTCAAAACATTATCAAAATGTTCCAAACCATTCAGTGCGACCAATTTTGCTCCACATATTTTTCAAGTAACATATTTAATCACAAGGTATTGTCAAAAACAAGTGTTTATTAATAAAATAAGGTAGAGAAATGTTATTTAAAATATGATCTAATCGACTCAATGTGCTGAACAGTAAGAAAAGGTTTTATGGTTCGATCTTATACCCAACAACATCTTAATTTCACGACGATTCTGAAGTCATAAGGTGGTTATGTTAGGAATCAATCCTATGATCCAACCAGAACCGGAGGATCTACCCAAGGATAATCCAAAGTTAGAAATAGCAGTCCTTAGGTATGATTGGAGATGAATGTATATGGGAATAATGCCGACTAAGATTGAGCTAACACTAGAACAATCACAACAAGGTGTTAGTAATGACGTCTTGGTAAGCATTGAAGGCGTTGAAGAATGAAAAAGAAATGTATGGATAAAGGGTCTAAAGAAAGAAGCCCTCCACATAACTTAAGGCAGAAACCGGGTCAATACATATGCTGTCAGAATCACAAGTTGATTGCTGACATTGAAAATGACATCATGGACCCAGTGATGCAATGCACAACCCTTCCCAGCCATTCGGGTTTCTCTCAACAGAAACTTGTCTCATTTGTCACGGAGATACACAAGTTATCTATTGACATCTCATTCCGAGATCGTTGATATTGAATAGGTGGCAAACTGCTCCAGCCTCCGAGTACTAAAACCAAAATGCACTAATCGAGTCTAGAGCCAAGAGATCAATCAAAATCTCGTTAGGACACATTCCATTTCAAACACTTGTTGAACATCATCAGGTTCACAAGTTGTTATCAAGAGTCCTACGCAATATCATTGTGATATTTGCCAGAACATTCAGAGTGATACTCTTTAGTATTCACAATGACGAATGGAAATCCTTCCAGTGTCATCATCAAACAGCACTGCGGTAGGTGACTTGCGAGATTCTATATGAATCAAACTTGTGACAACTGGATATCGATTTGGTCCAGTAAATGAATTGACGGTTGATGAATTTTGATAAAAACATGACACTCTCGATGTGTTACAAAAACACTTTAACGAGTGACACGTCGATTGATTTTCAAATCAATTTTCTCGTTTATCACTAACGTAAACCTGCAGGTCAAACGGTGGTGACGGCAACCTCAATCCCATTCAAATGCTCAATCTACGAAGACATACTATCTAGAAAGCTCAAGATTTAAAGACAAAGACTTCCGCTAACTCTGATTTGAAGCTTTCAAGATAATGCAAAAGTATGAGCATGTTGGTCAAAGACACAAGATCGCAAGATGGCAAAGACGATAAAGACAATGACAAAGGCTCAAAGTCAAGATCGCAAAGCATGAAGGAACAAGCCTACAACATATAACGAAGACAAAGACCAAGAACACTCGAGCTTAAACGACAAAAGCAATCTCACTGATCTCATGAAGGAGTGTCATCAATGAACTCACTTCGGGGGAGATTGTTAGCCTCAATTTTATTGAGTCAATAAAGGAAGCTCATTCCTGTGTTCAAGACCTCACTTCGGGGGAGATTGTTAGCCTCAATTTATTGAGTCAAACAAGGAAGCTCGGTCACTCTACGATGGAGCTTCGGTCTTTAATTAGTTAATGTTGTAATAAAATATTATCGGGAATCGGGCTCGATAGTTAATCTAATATTGTATATGTTTCGGGTTTAATCCCAAAGGAACTTTTCCACTTGGAAAAGTTAGTTGTTCAAAATATCTAGATAATATCTTTTTCATTCCAAAAAATTCTCTCATCTCTTTCTCTCTTCTTTCTCTCTCTAAAAAACAACTCAATTCCTCATCTCATTTCTAGCTCAAATACGTGATCGATTATATATATGAAGTGTTAACGGGGATCCTACAAATACATTAGTGATGTAGCCTGCTTTGAGGTGTCCGGAAAAGAGATACAAGCAAGTACAAGAATCTAATGCATCTGCGTTATGATGATCTAACACTTTGAGCTTAAACCCTATTAATGGAGGGTTCTTATAATGAATTTACTACCTGATCACAGGTACAATATTTATACTGTAAAACGGTCCTCATGGAACCGGAGGGTTAATGCAACCGAACTCTGACGAATGACAAAGCCATATTCGTCACCAAGCTTTATTGTTAACTGTTTTATTTCAGGATTACATAAAGATGGAGATGTAGATACCTCGTTCCAGCAGAGTCAAGTTCATAGCCACATGCTCATACTCAAGGCTCAATGACTTTATATAACATCAAGAAAGAATGACCCAAAGCTTCCGCAAACTCTGATATCAACGTCTTCTTCAGTATGTCAAAGAAATATAAAGTTTATGTTAATTGATGAAGAATTACGAATATAAAGTCAAGCTTTCAAGATTGCAACAAGTATGAGCATGTCGGCCTAAATAGTTACGAGCACACAAAGTAAAGAGATCATAAGATGATGATTAGAGATTAAGATTGGCTGATGATCTCAAGAATGTTCAAGATCACATACAAAGACAAGCCCAATGGAACAAGCTAAAGCTTAAAGTCAAAAGATCACTACATTTTGTACAAAGAAACCAATGAATGAAGAATCAAAGATTACGAGCTACTGTCATTTGATTAAGACTTAGAATGCTAGAATTCAAACTGTATTTTCTGGGGTGACCTCCCTTAGGGGGAGATTGTTAGGTTTAAGAAAAAGACTCGGTCACCCTGTGTATTGTCTAGAATAGCATAGCTCGTAGTGTAATCGTTAGCGTATGACTTATGGTGTTGGGCCGGGTCTTTACCCACATGTTAGCCTACTCTATAGCCCACTTAAGGCACTTAAACTCTTGTATTTAAACACCCTTTCCAGCCATGGAAAGGTTGTTCGTTCATCAAATTACAAATCACCCACTAAGTGATTTTCTCTCCCTAGAACTTCCATTTTTCACTCTCTAGTAATCGGCCAACCCATCATCTCTAGATTGGTTATGATACCCAATTATACTACAGTACATATTTATACTGTAAAGCGGTCCTTGAATCAGAGGTTAATGCAACCGAATCTCGACGAATGACAAAGCCATATTCATCTATATATGTTGTTTATCACTAGCATTCAAATGCAGGTACAAATGACGGTGTTGCGGCCTCATTCCAGCAGAGTCAGATTCATTACCACATGCTCATGCTCAAACTACAAAAGACATACTATAAGCATCAAGATTCAAGAATCAAGAAAGCTCAAGAATTAAAGATAAAGACTTCCGCAAACTCTGATATTCAAGATCTTCCTTAAAGATATCAAGATTATCAAGATAAAGAGTTGACTGTACAAAAGGGGAGATTGTTAGCCTCAGTGTATTGAGTCAAACAGGATGGTTGTTAAGGGAGATTGTTAGCCACCTTTCAAGATGGTGCAAAGTATGAGCATGTTGGTCTAGACACAAGATCGCAAGGTGGATAAGACTGAAGGATGGAGATTTAAATATCTTGGACGTAAAGACAAGTCAAAAGACAATGACAAAGGCTTAAGATCAAAGGTCACTCATCATGAAGGAACAAGCCTACATAATACATCACTTGAGGCTTATAAATGCACCCCTACACTTGAGTTTTAGAACTCATTATTACAATCTAACTAATGACCCGAATTGAGATGGATCAACATAACATGGAGCTTATTGAGCTCTATTATGGGTAATAAATTACTTCTTCCCCAATTCTTTATAAGATAAATACTACCATGAATCCCAATTGTCCCAAGACTGTATTTACAAGGATAAAGACTTAGCAACCGTATACTCAAATAATTAACTTGGGTTAAAAAAATAATGTACTAAAAGCGAGTACATACAAGGTAGGCTAAGACAATTTAGGTGTAACAATTGGTTCAAGGGTGACAATGCTCTTCATTAATAGTTCGAATTAAGCAAAAAATTATGAGAACCGTGAAAAAGGATAGGCTCGAAGGGGTGTACTAGGGATATTCTGCACTAAAAATGAGTGCATGGCAAGGGTGTGAGATAGTTATATGATCGAGGTGACCATCATAACAATTACAAGTTTAAAACATAGGTTATTCCTAGTGTCTCTTATCATCTAGCAAATCCTAATTCTCACTATGCGGTCTCGGGATGCATCACAAAAACAAGTTCTAGAATTTAATATACTATCGGTACACTCATATAATTTTAAACCGATACCAATGTTCCAGAAAAGGCGACAAAATCATACATACACATTTGTAACGACGGAATAGACACATACGACTGCATTCAAACCTTAACTCGAATAAGCTAAAGGTAAAATTATCTTGGGTATCAAAAATGGATACCCGAATTCCTATAGATCTAAAGGCAAACCTCACACTTTTGGGGTGGAATTTTGAGAGTTTTTGTGCTAGTCATATAAATTCTTATCCATGAGACGCAATTAATACTTGGTTTTTGTCGGTATGTGTCATAAAAAAATTTAAATTTGGGTTAAAATTACTGTCTATGCTATGTTTCGATATATTACACATCATTTTAAGGACAAAACAAATAGCAATTAAAGGAATAGTTTCTAAGGCTTATTTCCCCCTACACTTAAGTTGAACATTGTCCTCAATGTTCTTAAGAAGTACCCGTAAAACGAATAAAGGGAAAAGAAAACAAGTAAAAGAAACTAGTACTCCCTTGGTTTGCTCAATAATGGAGAAGAAACAAGCGATAACTGGTTAAATCGTCCTCCAAGAATCGTCCAATGAAACTTCCTAAGAACTTCCAAGCTTCTTCTTATCAAATATAACCTGTAAATCAAAGACAAAGACAACTACACCAAGCGTAAAATCGGCGGGATAATGATATATACAACAAAACTTTAGGGTTGACTCTATGAAAGCAGTAAAGATAGGATGAAAGTGATGATATAATCTTAGGTTTTTGCAGGTTTACAAAAAATTACAAATATTGGATATTGTACAAATTATTTTTCTTAAAATTTTCGAGTTTTCCTGTATCTGGGCGTTCGACGCCGTCAGGGATATCCTGATGCCGTCACAGGTGTCGTGGTGACGGCGTCGCGTGTAAATCGTGAACGCCGGTCTTCACTCCTTGAAAACCTTAATTCGTTTTTTTGATGAAAAAATTCCTGCAACTCTTCTTATATTTATTTTTTCTGTACAAAATGCTGCATAAAAACCTAGGAATTAACAATTCAATCATATGACTCAAAACTGATGCGAATTAATCTAAACAATTTATTTCGAATGTTTGAATTTGGTTCTAAAAACCGGATATTTCCCCTACACTTATTCTGTTGCAGAATACCTTTGATTGCAAGTAAGACGAAGTTACAAACAAACAAAGCATGATTACAAACTAATTCAAACATAATAAATAAACGATAAAGAATTAAAACACACAAGACACTCCTAATATGCAGAAAAAGTAAATATTGGGTTGCCTCTCAAAAAGCGTTTTTCTTTATTTACGAGTCTTGTAGCTAGACTCGAAGTCACACGTTCTTACGTTGTTTCGTGAATGTTCACATGTCCACGAATGAGCCATTCTTTCATACTTTCATCCACTTGGTATTCAGGACCTAGGTTTAAGCAGTTCTTGTACATAAATTTATTCTTTTCATGGGGGTGCCTAAGTCCGCTCATCAAATCGTCTTGGCCAAGTTCTAAAAGTGGTGGGACCTTACTCCAATTAAAGTTCTTGAGCCTAGCTATTGTATGTGGCATCCTATATGTTTATGTGTCGAAGATCTAAGTGAATGAGACCAAGCCCTTAGCGACGTCATATTTGAGCCTAGTGATTTTTCTAAAGGGTCTGCCCATCAAGACTTTAGTAATGTCACTCATGATAAATTCCCTTACGTCTTCTAACACAACAAAATTTGTGATATAGGTGAAACTCCTGATAAACACGTAAACATCCTTAACGATGGCGACTAGGTTCTTTCCCGTCCCTCTAGTCCTTCTACCATTATTGTATTATAGGCTTTACGCGAGATAATATTCATTGGTAGAAAAGGGTCGAGATAGGCAGTAAACTTCCTAAAGCCTATCATGCATTGGAATGCTAGGTCATCCTAGTCAAAACTATTAATTATTCTTTCTCGGCGTAGCGTTCCCGCGTTTTCATACTCAATCAATTCATTAAGCACTTCACCGTCATTCGAATCATTGTCTGAATGAGGAAAGGGAGAAACAAAGGGTGTGTCAACCGATTCATCATCGAACTCAAGGTCATTCATATTAGTTTCATTAGGTTGGTTGGCGAAGTTATTAAGGAATTGTTCGATACTCTCTAAGCGAGAGTCAACAAAGGCCAAAATTCTTTGTAGCTCGTGGAGCTCTTGGGTGGCTTGTGCGCGCAACGCAGCTTGTAAGACAAGGTGGTTACTGGTTGGTGGTGGATTCGCGTTCTCCATGACGAAGAATGGAATAGTCAATGAAAATTACAAACAAACACACAAAGAAAAGATAGACTACGAGAAAGCTAATATGCGGAAATTAAAGTCTCACTTGAAAGGATTCAAGCAAGTAGAATTAAGCTAAACTATGATCAAAACCTAACTATTCTCTGGCAGCGGCGCCAAAAACTTAATGCGGTTGTCGTAAGGGACTTCTACAAGAAGTTTTACAACTCCTTAGGCAGAGTACCTAACCGTTGTAGTAGTAGTATAGGCAAGACTCGAGGGTTGTTATCGTTCTCTAGGGGAATAGGTTGGGAAGGCTTGATCACGGTCTAACAAAATTCTAGGGGTTGAGGGAAGATTATTTTTGTATTTTTATATTTTATAGAAAGCATGTAAATCATATGTTTGAGAGATTGGTTTGGTTTTAGCTATTAAACTAAATAATAAACTACACTAATGGTGATAACAATATAATAAAAGATTGTATTCATTTAATCATGTATTACTCCCTAGATTGCTTCTCCTAGTGTTGTTGCTTTGTGACACTTGTGATGATCTATGTAATTATTTCCTAAGTCATGAACGAATTACACGAACCCGCCGTCTATTTAATATTTCGTTAGGGCAACGCGCAAGTAAGGTAGTATGAAGACTATTACAAGGCCCCTAAGAGTATATTAAATGCATGTGAAATATATTAAGAGTGGATCAACCATATTAGGGGGCAAGGTAGTATGAAGACTGTTACCCGATGATATCCTTTGTACACAATCATGTTTCCCTAGACATATCAACAGCGATACAGACAAAAGCTGGTTTTCTAAAGCCTAACATGCACATCTATTACAAGAATCAACATCACTAAGATCTACATTCTAGGTTTCATACAATCATAAATGAACACAATAGGGAGTTTAGCCAAGCATGTTAAAGATAAAGCAAGAATAATAAATAATCAAACAACAAGACATATTGAATGATTAAGATAATTTTACTTGATTAAAACATGAATTGAAGGAGTTACAATAGGGTTTTGAGGCTCTAAAATCGTCCTAAACAGCTGCCAAACGAACTAGGGTTCGTCTCCTTTTTTACTCTAAAGTTACACACTTAAAACCCCAAAAACGGATTTGTAAATATAGATAAATCGATGAGACGACGTCGCGTTTTAATCGTGACGCCGTCGTGAAAGAGAATATTCTAGATCTTGGGTTGGGTCGTGCGAGCTGACACCGTCATGAAAGGTTGTGACGCCGTCACGAAGTGGGTTGTGACGGCGTCGTGTAGAACTGGTGACGCCGTCTCTAGCCGCTGAGAACATAATCTTGAGAGATGTTGGTGTAGGTCCGTAGTCTTGTCCGTTTCTTCTCCAAATGAGCCCAAGTCACGTGTATTTCCTCCAAATGCTAAATACCTGAAAATGAACGATTAAGTACCTATTTTGGGCATAAATGCACGATTTAGGGGGTTAAATGACCTCGAAAAAGTGTATAAAATGACACCTCATCACTTATGTTTTGGCTTCGGCCCAATAAAGTATAAATACTAGTGTTTTTAAAACTATCAGGCTAATTTTGAAACTCTTAATGGGCCATAAGGCCCAATGACAAGTAAAACGGCTAATGGACTTGAATGGGATTAAAAATGGTTATGTAAGACTTAATGGAAGTTATCGGACTAACATTGGGCTTTTGGACCCACTAGTTGAAAATTTAATAATCTAGACTTCTAAGTCGGATAAATTAGTTAATAAGTACTTACGAAAGTGAAAAAATGGTTAAAATGGTTGAATATAGTCATGTTTGGTTAAACGACTCATGATTATGGATTTTTGGCATCTTGTCGGAACTTTGGGAAATTGTGGAAAATGTTGAAATTAAGGTTTGAAAACCTTGGGAACCTCTTACAAACGAACGGGTCATGACGGATTTTATAAAAATGAATCACATTTAGAAAATATTATAGACAACTTATTTTTGTGTCGATCCGACTAAAGGACAAAAGATGACTTTTTAATAAACATTAAGTGTCAAGATTAAACGATCAAGCATGGTTACACTAAGATGGCAAGATTTTATACTTACCCTTTTTAGCCCGATAAGAAGATGAAAATAATAAAATATTATTATTTTATTTCAAGTATCATATATATACATCTAAATATATATATACTTTATCGTTACGGAGATGCTTACTCTTTTATTTCCGATCCTTGAATTCTTACCCCTTTCTCGTCGGATTTCCTCGAATCGTTTGGACAGTTGTCCCATTTTAATTTGTTCAGTCTATTCTTGAGTGTCATGTGTTAATGTCGCACTTAGCCCAAGTGCATCGAGTTGTTTTACTTAGTTACCACACAACCATGATACCAAAACGGTTTTGTAATGCGAATAAGGGTTTTGTAATGAGAACAAGGATTTTGTGTGAGTAAGGACAAACGCTTGTACAATAAGGCAATTTTGTACAAAATGTTAATAAGGTGAAATTAATGTTAGGTCATGGTCGGGTACCGTTGTGCGTTGTGTAGAGATTATTTGTGAGGTTATTATCATCTGTTAAGGTGAGTTCTCGTAGTCCCATTTTTATGTCTTTTCCGTTAGGGGGAAAATGATACTCAAAACTGTTTTTGAATGTGTTTTCTTACTACGCGAAACGTGGTTTTGTTTTTGGGACAATGTTATGTGCTTATGACTGCTATGTGAATATTATATGGTTTGATTGTACTTGCGTGCATTGAGATGCATAGAAATGTATGCGATTAACATGGATTTGCTATGTTTGTGATTGCCTTAAGTAAATGCTCCAGCTGGTAGGCTTTAGGTGCGGGTGACCTCGGGGTTGCGACTCCAAGAGCATGGGTATATGATGTTGTGATGACTAGTACGGAGATGCTACATCATGGTGTATGATTAGCGGGGATGCTAAGTCATGAAATTGGAATGTTTTGCATATATTCACTGTCATATTGCACAATTGTCCACTATTTGAAATATTGGCGTAACGACTAGGTTTTCTTCAAACCTACGAGCTCACCAACATTATTGTTGACCTTTTCGAGTATCATTTTTAGGTGTGTTGCGAACCAAGGTAAGTCGGGAGATATGAAAATTAAAAGTACACTGTTGGAGGTGTTTAACTAGACTTTGTTTGTTTTTGTAACAGTTCAAAATTAAAGTGTAAACTTGTGAACTATTGTAAATCTAGATCTTTTGTACATTTGATGGAGAGACTTTCATTTGTAGAGATAGAGCGGACAATGGTCTAAAGAAGTTATGGGGTGCCTTGTTGACATTGGTTTATGCAAACAAAGAAAAAAAATGGTTTGGTGGGTTTACACATCACCAAACAATTTACACACCACTAATTTTTTATTTTTTTTTAATTTTACAATTTTATTTTTATTATAAAGCTGCGAAATTAAAAAAACTAAACATAATTTATAAAGTTTGATAAGTCAAGAGTATTAAAATAAAAAAAATACGGGGCAGAAAACAATAAAATTTGTCTTTGTTCTATTAATAAAACGGGTAAAACAACCAGAAAAAATACAGAGCATAAACAATAAAGTCAAAATAGTCAAAGAAAAAATATACGAAACAAAGAAAACGTTAACAACTGTCTTGTCATGTCAATAAAGCGGATAAAAAAAAGGTGTAAAAACTACTATAGATGGTATGCAAACCCTATAAAAAACAAACATAAAATGTGATGTTTAGAAAGATGGCCAATGGAAGTCATTTTTTCAAACTTTCTCAATAATTCCCCATTTGAGTTCGAGGCAAAGTCATTATTATATAAAAGGTTTTTCTAACTTGTGTGTCAATGGTACAAGTTAAAGAAGGTCGCACAGCTTGTGTGTTATCTTATAAATGGTCAACAACCATTAAATGGTCTCAATATCAAGCTTCACAACTACTGAGTGGCTATTTAGAATATGACACACATGTAGTAGAACCATTTTTAACTTGTGCTCCAGGGGCACAAGTTAAAAAATCCTTATATAAACCATATGCAATAATGCATATCAGTTAGGGGTGTGCATTGGTTGGTTAATAACCGAAAAAAACCAAACCGAACGAATCGAATTTGCCATAACCGAACTAAACTGAACTAAAAATTCGGCTTTCGGTTTGGATATAGGTTTAGCAAAACGAAACGAAAGCCGAATTTATATAAATATATATATTTTCTTAGAGTGTGGCTATTGTAGAATGTAAGTTAGTATAGGAAGGATAAGAAGGATTCTAAATCGTTGGATGTTTTTTGATCAATGGATGACGTTAATGATGTATTTTAATTAATATGTTAAAATCAATATCATAAATTCTCATTAATGAAGCATAAATGTGGTAAATAAATTCATGGTTTTGGACAAATTTTAAACTATTTTCATTTTATTTTTCTAGTTTCATTACCATTAAATTGATCCTTAGGCTGGATGGAGTGGTGGTGGTAAACCCACCTGACACGTCAGCGCCACATCAGCTTTCTCTCTCCAAATAAAACTCACCTTACAACTCACCTTTCAACCGTAATAAGAACTCACCTTACAACTAAAACTCACCTTACTCACCCTTTTTTATTTAAATACTTTTATTCATAAACTAAAAAAATAAATATTTACGTAAACGTACGAAATTAATAAAAACGTTAACTAAATTAAAAACTTTTATTCATAAATTAAAAACATTACAGACTTCGAATATTAAAAAGACATTACAAATAAAGATTAAACTAAGCATTACGAGACAAGTGTTCAATCAAATCGTGTCGAAGGTTTTGATGTGCTTGTGCTGATCTGATCCAACGCATAACGTGTTGCACTTGTTCCTCGTTTCGTAACGGGTCGTCCGGTTGATGCATTTCCTCTGGGAACCATTTGGGAGATATCGCATATTTTTTGTATTTTCGAATCATATTATGTAATATGATGCATGTGTACATCATATTAATAATCCTCTCTTTTTTGAGCGCTCGTGTAGGATTGGCTAGTATGGCCCATTTCTTTTTCAGAACACCAAACGCTCGTTCGACATCTTTCCTTGCCGATTCCTGCTTTTGCTTATACAAAATTCGCTTGTGGTCATCATCAGCTGGTTCTGGGATCGTCTTAACGAGTGGCGCCAATTCCGGGTATATCCCGTCAACAAGATAGTATCCACTTGGATAAGTTACGCCGTTAGCCACAAAAGGAATCTCTGGTGCTCGTCCGGTTTTGAGATCGTTAAATAAAGGTGATTGATATAAAACGTTGATGTCGTTGTTCGACCCAGCAACACCGAAGAAAGCATGCCATATCCATAAGTCTTGCGACGCAACAGCTTCAAGCAAAATGAAGGGATTCGGACCATGATCACGTCTAACGTATTGCGCTTTAAATGCGTACGGACAACCGAACCACTCCCAATCCGTACAATCAAGGCTTCCTAACATCCCCGGAAACCCGTGCTTTTCTTCGTGATGCATGCAAATTAGATTTTCGAATCAGTCACCGCTAGTTTCCTCATAAATACTCAGGGCCATATAATTTGCATAAAAGATTCACAAATTGTTCAAGAGCCAGACGCGAACTTCTCTCGCTGATTTGCATATATTCATCTAGAAACTCGGCATGAACACCGTATGCCAATTGACGAATTGCAGATGTGCACTTTAGCAACCCAGAAATGCCTTCTTTTCCGGTACGATCAAAATTATTACGAAAGAATGGATCGTGATCAATTACAGCAGTAACTATCTCGTTAAAAAGAGGGCGAGCCATTCGGAACGTCTTCCAAAATTTTACTTCATCGTACATCGGTTCGTCGCTAAAAAAAGCGGCGACTAAACGATCATGAGCACCATAACGATCTCGAGTTATGTGGTTTCTTGTCACTCGGTTTGCTCGGCGTCTATTCTTAATAAACGCAATCGCTCGTTTAATAAAAGTCTTCTTACGGCTAATAACTTCTTCTTCTCCGTCTAAATCTATGCCCATAAACGTATACAAATTCATTTTGCGTAAATGAGAAATGTGAGAAGTGTTTATAAAAGGAGAGAGTTTTGTATAAAATGAAAGAGTTGTGTTTAAAAATGGGTGAAGTAGTAGGTATTTATAAGTAAAAAGTCGGGTTTTAAAAAAAATAAAAATTTATACAACGGATAGAATAGAAAGGGGCCCCATATTTTTTTAAACTCACACTCGGTGAGTATGTGACATAGTCCACCAAATTTTCTAACGAAACTCACCTCACTTTTTAAACTCACCGAGGTGAGTTTTACCATCGGAGTGGCAACTCGCGCGCGACTTCATAAGCCACCGATGTGAGTTTTGCCAAACTCACCTCCACTCTGTCCAGCCTAAGGGTGGATGGAGTGGTGGTGAGAAACCCAGCCGGGACCACATCAAACGCACATCAACTTTTCTCTCTTCAAAATTAAACTCACCTTTCAACCGTATAGAACTCACCTTACACTTAAAAATACTCACATTTCATTAAAATATCTACTACTTTATATAAAATATACCCCACTAAATACTCACACACACTCACAACCAATTACTAGTAATATATACTTAATAAAAAAGAAATGGGCCCACAAAATAAAACTCACCGTGAGTTTCTCACCGAAGAGTGCACAAAATTTGCCAAAGTCACCTTGCTAGTGGGTAACTCACCTAGGTGAGTTTTTGGCCGGGATGACATTAACGCGTTAGTTCCAAACTCACCTAGGTGAGTTTTGCCAAACTCACCTCCACTCCGTCCAGCCTAAGGCTGGACGGTAAAAGGGAGCACAAACTCACCTTACACATCAGCGCCACATCAACTTTCTCTCTCCAATTTTAAAACTCACTACAACTCACATTTCAACCGTAATAACAAATCACCTTTCAACTAAAACTCACTTTTCATTAAAATACTCACTTTATATAAAATATACCCCACTAAATACCCACACACACTCACAACCAAATAAAATATATTAAATGAAAAAGAGAGGGCCCACAAAAATTGAAACTCACTTAAGGTGAGTTACTTACCGAAACATACCAAAAATTGAAATGACTTTAGTCACCGGGAAAAGACTCGCACGTAAGTTCCATACTCACCTCGATGAGTTGGGCTCTTTACCGTCCATCCTAATGTGTGTATGTTTAGTGTGGTGTGTGTTTAAGTGCTTCCTGTTTAATGTTATTTCTTATAATTGGCATATAAGTAAATGTTAAGTAGGATTGTAACTACTAACTATGTCCATAATGTTATTTTTAAGTGTTTTAAAATAAGTGTTTATTTTAAATACCAACTAATGAGATGAGATTTTAATGGATAGAGATGATATTTGATTGATGAAGAGAGTAGTTAATGAAAATTTTTAAAACTTTTTGAATTTTGAAAGTGAACAACGGGGCGGAGAATTTCGAGGATCGTATTTACTATCCACATCCCCGTTTCTTAACCTCATCCCCATCCCCGCCCCATCGGGGAATCGTTTTACAACCCCATCCCCGTTCCCAATGGGGATCAGGGATTCGGGGATTTTTCGTCCTTACGAATTGAGCTTAAAAATTACACAAATAATCGAAAATATAAAGAATTCACCTACAAAATGTCTTTAAAAGCATATGTTGTACATAGTTGTATTAATTAAAATGTCATTAAATTTAAAAGCATCATAAATATTAAAACTTCACATATATAATATAAATAAAGTGGATCAAACGTGTGTATTCGGACAAAATATTGGTTGAATAATATGTGGTTAGTCTTTAACATTTTTGAAATATTTGATCTGTTAAATATATTACATATACATACAAATATACTTTAATTATAATATTTGTCAATACTCACTTACATATACATATACACGTACATGTAGTATTAATATATAAATAACTTTTATATATTTGTAGTTTGTACATTAAAAAGTTCGATGTCGGAGTCGGAGATTTATGCTATCCTCATCCTCGCTTTATCATCAATTTCATAATTCGAGGATTCCCCGCTCTCATTCTCATCCCCGATCAACTCGGAGATTTTTCAATCAGTTCGGGTTTAAAAATGGGGTTCCATCAGACATGTGTTTTATTGTCATCCCTACTTAACATAAGACGGTAAGAGTAAAAAAAAAGTGAAGAGCTATATGACGATGACCTAAAAACAGTGAACGAGCACCACTACATTGGTCTAATATCTGAAAGCCACTTATGCAAAAATCCTTGAAAAAATCAGGGACCAATCATATAATATAATAGAGACCTCCTTTCCTTTGGATTACGATAAGACCAAAGAAAAGGGGACAATAATAATCCCAATTTCAATCCCTATATATATACAACTCTCACTTCATTTATTTGGACAAGAATAAATTGAAAAAGAAAAAAAATAAACAGATGTAGCAGCAGAAGCGATGGAGTTTATGTGGAAAAATATTGAATTTGAATTTGGGAATGAATGGTTAACCACTTGTTATTATTCATTTGGTGTCATAGCCTTTTTATTTCTTTGGCAGATCATAAGTCGATTCAACAACAACAACAACATTATTATACCAATTGGATCTAACAACAATCTTGTCACATCTACATCATCGTCCTCCCACCAACATAGGTTTTTTTTTCTTCTTTTTCTTACTACTTAATGCTATCCATTTATTACTTACAAATCCAGTAAATATATACTTACTTTCCATTTATTAATCTTGTTATTTTATTATTTGAACAATTTAGGCGAATGATACTGAAAGTGATAATGGTTCTGATTAACTGGTGTCATGTTATCATTAATTCCACTGTAATCATGTTTTTTAATACATACGATAGGAAGATATTAAAAAATTAATGATATGTAATAGGAAAGAAAAAACTGTGATACACTGCAAAATAGTTTTGTGTATACATTTAAAGTTTTTTAAGTGTAGAGCTAGGGGTGGCAATTCGTGTCGGGTCCGGGACCTGAACACGACTTGTTTAAGTAATCGGGTCATGTTTGTCAACACTAACTTGTTTACGCCTAACCTGAAGTGACACGACCAATTTAACCTGTGTATATAATTGTGTTGGAGGGTTAAGCAGGGTAAATGGGTTGGCAGGTCGACGTCTTTAACCCATTTAACCAATATAACCTATAAATCTTTCATAAATTTTATTTTTGATATTCAGAAAGTAGTAAACGGGTTAACGGGTTGGCGGTTCAACCTGTTTGATAAACGGGTTAAATGAGTCGAGTTGAACACAACCCGAACCTTTTTGATCTTTCTGTTGGTCTCGGTTCCTGTTTTGTGTCGTGTCAGGAGTTGCCACCCCTAGTGTACACTATAGAAATGTAACAATCTATTAGACAAACAAAACTAGTAAGGTGGAGAGTAATACATGAAAACTGAAAATATTAGAAAATTTTCAAGCTATGATGGTGGTTAAATTTCCCTAGTAGGTTTTTTTCAAGCTATGAGAGTGTTTCTTTAACTAAAAATCAGTCAGATCATATATGGCAATACCGCAAAAAAACTTCAGGTACAAAAGTTTATCTGTTAAACTAAAATTGTTTCAAGCTCAAGATTGTGTGTGCCATGAACATCCCCTATTAAGCTCAAAGTTGGGTCTGGTGTTGAGAATTAACGGGCGGCATTCTAGTAACAGTTTGCACATGACTGAATCTACATGTTTAGATCTGATATGCCAGACTCTAAGCACAATACTATTGATCAAACTGTTCATAGTAAACATTCATTCCAACACGATGTAGAACAAGTAGTAGTTTTGCACCAAATATATAACTTTACTTGGTGTGCTAGCTGATAAACGGTGCACCCTTTCCTTTTGCAGAATATCAGATGCCGTCGTCATTACTGATATGGATCTTAAACATCTCATGGACAATTTGGATGATGAGATTGAGGAAAACTGGGAGGCAGTCGTCGATAAAAGAAATAATTCCCTCTCTTACTCTGTCAAGTGTTGCAAACCCAAGGTATACCTTATTATCACTACTCAGTACTTACCAAACATCCTTTCCTTGATTCTTATTAACATAGATATTACTTGCAGGATGGTGGTCCCCTCAAGTATCTGAGTACGACAATATTCAACAATTGTTCTTCTGAGATGTTGAGAGACTTCTATATGGATAATTATTATAGAAAAGAGTGGGACAAAACTCTGATTGACCAGAAGCAGTTGCACGTTGACGAGACCAACGGAACTGAAATCGGAAGTATGATTAAAAAATTCCCTCTCTTGACCCCAAGAGAATACATTCTAGCTTGGAGGCTTTGGGAAGGAAGAGATAGAACCTATTATTGTTACAGTAAGGTATTATTATATTCTACTATATATCATTGGCTGTGCATCTGACCATTCCCAGTGTAATTTTTTTGAATGTTCTTTATATGACAGACATGTATATTAGCAAGTATAAGTCCCAAAGCTTTTGCCATCATGCAGCAGATTTTTGTAGTCAATGTGTACCTTATCCCGTGAAACAAAATATTAGCAGTTACATAGCTGGCCATGGCCACTTATAGGATAAATGGCTACACTTGATTATATAATTATAAATTTATATTTGACATAATTTTTAAGCTTAACAAACCTGTAATTTTGACATGACAGTATGATATTGATCAATGTTTATTAATATAGCTATTACTTGAACAGCTTGTCATCCTGTGGAACATATTTAATATGTTGGGTTCATTAGAGAAGATTATAGTTTTGATGCCTTGTACTACATATTTTTTTTTATGCAATTTGCTGTGCATACAGTGATAAACTAAACTGTGTTGTTAGGAATGTGACCATCCTTTAGCGCCAAGATTAAAGAAGTATGTTCGCGTTGGCCTTTTTAGATCTGGTTGGAGAATTAGGGAAGGTAAGTTTCTAGCTTACCGTTTATATTACTTCTCTGGATCATAGCTTCTTATTTAGCATCTACTCCTTTTTTTTTTTTCCTTTTTCTTATTTATGTCTTTTTATGAGCAGTAGAGGTCTACTCATGGTTTTGAAAACCGGTTCGACAGGTTGGTCAGCTGGGTTTTTATCACCGGTTGAACCACCAGAGAAAACGAACCGGACGGTTTTGTACAAAGCGGAAAAAAGTACAAAACCAGATAAGTCGGGGCCGGACCGGACCAAGTCAAGTAAACCGGACGGAAGACATTTTAAATATTTACTGCTTTAATGATGGACCCATTAAAAATTTAGGCCCACAAACAAGCTTGCATTTGATTTAGTGCTCAGGCCTCTTATTTTATAGGCAAAATTTCCTTTGATATTCAGTTTATTCACCGATGTAGGATGAGGAACAAATGAATTTTTTGTTTGCATTACAACAGGATCATGTTACTTATCAATTTAGTAAAGTTTATTTTGTCCATCATCGTCACTACTTGTATTATTTGTGTTTCATATCATCAAAATGTCAGAGAATTTTATAACGGTAACTCGTAATTTGCATAACTTTAATTTATAGACTAATATGTAAGCGTGCTCTCTGCAACCCCGCTCCGGCAGGATTGGGTATCGTTGCTGTTGTTGTTGAAGCGTTCTTTCTGCACCACCCTAGTTCAGGCTGCGTTAACATTGGAATATATTAGTGTGACAAAAGTATATAATCTTTGGCCCCATGTAATTGTTGCAGTGAAAGATACTGAAAAAAAGTAAATTTTCTTCTCGACTTCAACGTTGATGGTTTTCCTGATAGATACACGTACACAAAAAAATTATGATAAAGGTCATCTTTTGACTGACAGAAGATAATGAATAAAACTTTCTTGCAGTAGTTTTGGACATTTAGTCTGTTAATGATAATCTTGGCTAGTGAACTTTGAAGTATCTGAAAGTATGTTGGTCGAGTATGTTTGGCACATTCTACTCCTTCACTGAACCGAGTGATCCATTTATAGCATACTGATACAACAACGACCAGGAACTAGAGCTGTAGAAACATTTGAATATTTGCAGATTGCTTTTACTTTGCTTCGAGACAAGGCTTTGGTCTAATGTTCTCTTTTTCTTCTTTATTTTTCTCAAGTACCTGGTAGAAATGCATGTGAGATCAAAATGGTTCACCAAGAAGATGCCGGTTTGAATGTTGAAATGGCAAAGGTGATATTTGCCAAAGGCATATGGAGTTATGTTTGTAAGATGGATAATGCTCTTCGGAAGTATTCTGAGGTCAGGCGTCGTCACCTGACTTCAGTTGTTAGTGCAATAACAC
>BQNB010017330.1:0-18881 GCA_026074375.1 Tanacetum coccineum | reverse complement strand
GACATTTTCAACATACATCTCTTGTCGTTGTGGTGCGAGGTCTGAACTGTTGTGATCAGACATCATTGCCATGAAGACCGGGGCTTGAGCTGCTGCGATCAAACGTCATTAGACATCATGGGGGAAAATGTGTACATCTGGGATTTAATTGACCTTGATGTTACCATGTCAACTTCCAGGGGGAAGTTTGTTAGCCCTAAAATGTTTAGTATGGTTTATGAAGTATTCTGCAAACATGAGAAGAACAGATGCTGATTTCTCGCATGCACCCCTGAACGAATATTCACCAAGCCCTGATGACAAGAAGCAGTGGTCGTTGGTGTGGTTTGACTTCTACAAAATTCCGCTGTGCACTTTGATGACAAGTAGAAGATTGTTCAAGCTACATCAATGTTTCAGAATCTGCTTAAGATAGGGATGTTGGTTTGGGGGGAAGCTGATTCAGAAACTTCGCCAAAAAGGAGTCTATGAAGAAAGCTTTTCAAGACATGCTGCATGAATTGGGGGGAAGTTAATCCAGTTCATGCATACTACAATGGTTCCTGTACAAGTAAAGACAATGAAGATCCAAGCTGGAGTACAAGTTTCAAGACAAGGAGAACTCAGAAGACATCTTCAGCTTTGGAAGTGCTTTGGAAGACTTTATTTCTGTTGTATTTGTACATGATAGGAACATTGTAAGTAATTCCGTATGTGTCCACATATTGGGGGAAGATTGTTAGCCTTAAAATATGGTGACATATCCGGAATTACATTAGTTTATTTATAGCGTGACACATAGGGACTAATAATGACAAGCTACGATAGTTGTGTGTCACTAGGACTATAAATACCCCCTCCATACTTCCATGGAGGGGTGAAGCTCACTTTTGTAAAAGTGTGTGTGTGTGTTTTTCTCTCAAACACACACACCTCTTCCCATTTCATCTCTTTTCTCTCTAATAATATGGATACTTTTCTTTTCCATTTTACCAAGCCTCCGGATCTTGTGTTATAAGGGTGAATCGTGATCAAAACCCCCCCCATTTTGAAATAGCTTTCTTGGAACCAACGGAGACTTAAAACTCTTCTCATTTGTCCATTTTGACTTATAAAACCTTGATGTTTCATTTGAAGTTTTAAAACTTTTCAAAGGTGTCAACACCGTTTTGAAACCCGGTGTTTCATTCGATGTTTTAACCCTTGAGGAAGACGAAGATTTCCATTTATTGTTGAAACTCGGTGTTTCATTTTGAAAAATTCTTTTCGAAATGAATGGAAACCTTACATCTTTCACCTTTTTCAAAACTGAATCATCTCGTTTACGCATTGAAAACATTTCATCCCTCGAATACTTAAACGGTTTGGAAAATTTCCTTACTTTTCCACATTTGTTTTGAACTTTCGTTTTTCACATGATTTTGAGAAGCAAATGTTTCGGATGAATGTTGTTTCTTCAAATACTTCTTATCTTTTTGCAAAGAATAAGTAGTAAATTGAGAAACCTTCTTCGAAATCGGTTTTGAAGATTTACCCGTGTAAATCTTTTCCGAAACATTCACTTTTGGAATTGATTTTGTGAAAACTTGAGAAACAACCTTTTTCTGTTTTATTGAATCAAACAATCTCTTGTAATGCATTTTCAAATCATTGTTCTCTTTTTCAAGTTTTTCACAAGAAGTTTCATATTTCTCTTTCAACACATTATATGATGTTCTCAAATCATTGTTTTCTTTTTGCAACGAAGTGTAATTTTGAGATGCCAACTGCGATTTTAATAAAGCATTTTGTTTTTCAAGATTTGCAAAATATGTCTCAAATTTGTCAGTTCTTCTTGCAAACAACAACACTTAATCCCAAAACGATCCTGAAAAGATTCACTTAAATGACAAAATGGCTAGAGATTCGGATTACGATGACATGTGATCACGGAGTTGCTTTAGTGGTATCCCTTATTTGCAATGAAGTTTGGATTTCAAAAGGCGTCAACTTATTTCACATCGTGACTATTCTTCTATTATTCTATCCGATTGATGACTGCTTGAACAGTATACAATTATGATTAAGACTTTGATTATCTAGTTTCCAGCGGTCAAGGGGTGGTTGGATGAAGACCTGGACAACTATCACTTAAAGGAGTTACGTTGTAGTACTCAGTGTGCACTATCGAGATGTTCGATTGGATCAATTTCAAAGGTGATGTTTACTTCTTTATACTTTTGATGATGGATAAGGTACTTAGAGATTTTCTTCTGCACCGTTCTTCAATCAACAATAGTGCAAGATTAAGTAACAAATTTAGGGGATTTTACTTCAGTTTCAAGTTTGATATATCGGGTTTACTTCACCATGTGATCACGACAATAGCCTACAGAATACGAGGTTGGTAAGTTAGCCAGAGAGTTTAAAGGTTGAGATGTAATCAGCACTTCTCACGGGTATTTTTGTGCTATTCCAAGACAAAGATTACTTTCATTAGTCCTAGAAGCAAAAATCTTCAAGTTCTTCGATGACATTTCATTCACAGACCTTGATTATACCAGTGTTTCTGATTCTTGCTTCATCTCCTTACGGTTTCTAAGTCAAGAGGTAATATTACTTTTGTATATCAAATTTGTGCTTATGACACGAACTTCTCGAGTATATGAAATCTACATCACGACAATGATGCTTCCGAGAGTTTGCAACCATCATGGGGAAAATGTTGACACGGAATTTAATTGACCTTGGAAGTTACCATGTCAACTTTCTAGGGGGAATTTGGTAGCCTAAAATGTTTAGTATGGTTTAATGAAGTATTATGCAAACGTGAAAGAACATTGCTGATTTCTCGCATGCAGCCCCTAAACGAATATATCACCCGAGCCCTGATGACAGAATTAGTGGTGCGTTGTGTGGTTGACTTCTACAAAATTCCGCTGTGCACTTTGATGACAAGTAGAAGATTGTTCAAGCTACATCAAAGTTTCAGAATCTGCTTAAGATAGGGATGTTGGTTTGGGGGGAAGCTGATTCAGAAACTTTGCCAAAAAGGAGTCTATGAAGAAAGCTTTTCAAGACATGCTGCATGAATTGGGGGGAAGTTAATCCAGTTCATGCATACTACAATGGTTCCTGTACAAGTAAAGACAATGAAGATCCAAGCTGGAGTACAAGTTTCAAGACAAGGAGAACTCAGAAGACATCTTCAGCTTTGGAAGTGCTTTGGAAGACTTTATTTCTGTTGTATTTGTACATGATAGGAACATTGTAAGTAATTCCGTATGTGTCCACATATTGGGGGAAGATTGTTAGCCTTAAAATATGGTGACATATCCGGAATTACATTAGTTTATTTATAGCGTGACACATAGGACTAATAATGACAAGCTATGATAGTTGTGTGTCACTAGGACTATAAATACCCCCTCCATACTTCCATGGAGGGGTGAAGCTCACTTTTGTAAAAAGTGTGTGTGTGTGTTTTTCTCTCAAACACATCACAACTTCGCCATCATCATCTCTTTCTCTCTAATAAGATGGAAACTATCTTTTCCATTTTAACCAAGCCTCCGGATCCTTGTGTTCTTGAGGGTGAATCGAGATAACAGTTTCAATCATGTTTAACCTTGGAGGAAGATGAAGATTTCCTTTTATTGTTGAAACTCGGTGTTCCATTTTGAAAATTTCTTTTAGAAATGAATGGAAACCTTACGTCTTTCATCTTTTCAAAACTGAATCATCTCTTTTACGCATTGAAAACATTTCATCCCTCGAATACTTAAACCGTTTGGAAATGATTTCTTTACTTTTCCACATTTGTTATAAACTTTTGTTTTTCACATGAATTTGACAGTAACTGTTATTGAATGAATGTTGTTTCTTTCAAATCTATTCTTATCTTTTTGCAAGAATAAGGTAGTTTTTAAAAAAGAAAAAAAATTTGAAAACCTTTTTCGAAGTCGGTGTTGAAGATTTACTTGTAAATCTATTCGAAACATTCACTTTTGAATTGATTTTGTGAAAACTTGAGAAACAACCTTTTTCTGTTTTATTGAATCAAACAATCTCTTAGTAAATGAGTATAATTCAAATCATTGTTCTCTTTTTCAAGTTTTTCACAAGAAGTTTCATATTTCTCTTTCAACACATTATATGATGTTCTCAAATCATTGTTTTCTTTTTGCAACGATGTGTAATTTTGAGATGCCAACTGCGATTTTAATAAAGCATTTTCTTTTTCAAGATTTGCAAAATAAGTCTCAAATTTGTCAGTTCTTCTTGAAAGCTCTGTTTTGACATCATCAAAATCTTTGACTCGTTGTGCTAAGTCCTTTTCCAAATTTGAAATCTTATTCTCAAACACCTTTTTCTCTTCATCAAAACATTTCATTAGTTCCCCCATTTCCTTTACAAGTTCCAAATTCTTAGTCTCAAGCATTGAACTTGTAATGGAAATCTTTGACACGTTTGATTCATTTTCTTCCTCGATCATTTCAATCAGAGGTCTGTCACACTAAGTAGAGTATCAAGTTTTTGAAAACTTAAACTTTGTTTCAAGTCTTTGTTTTAAAACCACATTTGAGGCCAAACAAAATCACTATTACTCTTTTGGGCACCGAAATAAGACACTTTTTCCAGAAATTCATTTTTAACCAAAAACATTCGTTTATCTTCTTCAAAAATACTGATTTGTTGTTTCATCTCTTGATTTGAAATCTGAAGTTTCTCCGAAAGTTCTGAAACTTGATATTTCATTTGATCAATCTTTTCTGACAACTCAAATTCTCCTGATTTTAGAATTTTATTTTCAGTTTGCAAACTTTTTATTTCCACTTTTAAGCTCTCAGTTTATTTTAAAGCACAATATTTTTCATCTGAAAAACGTACAACTAATTCAGCAGTTTCTTTTAATTGTGTTTGGAAACTCAAAATAACATCCTTTTCTGAGTTATCTTGTGTGTCATGAACTATTTCTGAATCAAACTCAGATGGTACCTCATGAAATATCTTAGATTGTTCTTCCAACAATCGTATTTTCTTACACTGAGCAAAAATTATTTCATCTCTTTCTCTCAAAGTCGCTTCTACAAGTGCACGTGCCTTAGATAGCTCTTCAACCGATAAATTCAAACTTTTATTTACACTCTTAAGTTCCTCAACATGCACTTGAAGATTTTGACACATTGTACAATCAACGACTTTTGACTTTAAATGTTCATTTTTACTCTGAAGTTCCTTAACTTGCGCTCGAAGATTTTCAAATATTATAAAATCATCATTAGCTCTAATAATATGTTGATGGTCCTTTATTCGCACACATTCTTCTAGATTTGAAATTTTAATTTGTGTTTCTTTCTCAAGTTTTTCGTACCGTGCGTTACACTGTGTGTGAATCATCTTGTCCTAACTATCTTGATACATGATGAACGAATCTGATACACTCGATTAATCAACTTTAGCTCACTCAACTCGTTTTTTTATTATTATTATTATTATGAACACCACTACTAAAAAAATGTTTCTACTAAAAAATTATTTAAGCTCAATTAAAAACGTAAACCAAAAATAATCTCTAAAAAATTAAACCCAAAATTATAATCAAGCTCGAATTATTGACCCACAACAATTAAAAAAATTGTAGTCTAAAAATTATATCAACAACATTTATCCATTACACAAAACTTAAAAACTATGTGTTATACTTCTTAAAAAATCTATACACAAACTAACATCTACCTGAATTTTTTCTTAACACAAAACAAATTTGCTTTCAACCCACTAGTTACCGGATAAAGCACATAAATCGCAGCCCAATACAAGTTTAAGCAAAACAACCCAACACTTTCTAAAACAAACCGGCCCAACAGATTTATTTATAATAAGCCGCAAGAAAAATCGGCCCAATCTCGTATCTATATCAAAATACCCAGCTCGAGAATGTATAAGACCAAATCACATAACCCCTGGAGTAAATTGCATAAATCGTCCTTAAAGTTTGATCAAATTGCATGTTTCGTCCCAAACGTTACGAAAATGCAAGGATCGTCCTGTGCATGTTTCGTCCCTAAAATTGGAGTAAATTGCATAAATCGTCCTTAAAGTTTGGCCAAATTGCATGTTTCGTCCCAAACGTTACGAAAATGCAAGGATCGTCCCTGTGGGAAACCTTTGGTGCAAGTATCGTCCCTGCAGGGACGATACTTGCACCAAAGGTTTGCCCAAAGGTTTACCCACAGGGACGATACTTGCACCAAAGGTTTGCCCAAAGGTTTACCCACAGGGACGATACTTGCACCAAAGGTTTCCCACAGGAACGATCCTTGCACTTTCGTAACTTTTGGGATGAAACATGCAATATAACCAGACTTTAAGGACGATTTATGCAATTTACTCCTAAAATTGAGTATATAATGCTCACTATCCACCAACCCTAACCCTATTTCACTTTGATAAATTTGATTAAAAAAATACGCCTCTCTCCCTTTCTCACTCAGTCACAAACAAATATCTATTGTTTTATTCGAATGAAATGATAAGCACAAGAATAAATTTCATTTACCCTTTGAATGAATGAAGCACACAAGCAAACTTGTGGCACAGGTAGGTTGCTATTACTTCTTTATTTTCGATGTTGTTTTTCTTGTTAATTGAAACAAAGAAAAGATGAAACAATCTTGTTAAAGTTTCTTTTCTTTATGTGTTTCGAAAAATTAACCACAGAAGCTAGGCTTCAAATTGATCGATGAGGATGTGGTTCACACTTTAAATCTTTCTAGATTCGTTCCACAAGTGAACCAAACTAAGATCTACAAACTTTTCTTTTTATTTTTTGTTTTAAATTCGAACCAAAAGATATGATGAGAGCACTCTTGTTCTTGTCTTTCTTTTTATTTTCGAAAATCAAAAGAAGCAAAACTTCAAAAATAATATGGATCTATGATGAAAAACGATCAATGACGAAATCTTTAAAGGTTTTGTTTACTTTGAAAAAAAATCTGAGATCTAAAACGTGTTTTCCGTTTGTGTTTTTCGTTCATTGTGGATGGTACGCAGTACTCATATCCAAATTAGTACCCAAAGCGTTCTGAAGTGACCTCCAAAAATTTGATGCGAATCTCGGGTCGTGCTCACAAATGATTGAAACAGGTATTCCATGTCTCGTGACCACCTCCTTTAGGTACAATCTTGCAAGTTTATCCAAAGGATCGGTCTCTCTCATCGGTGTGAAGATCGCAGACTTAGTGAGCCGGTCAACAATCACCCAAATGGTGTCATAGCCTTGCGATGACTTAGGAAGCTTTGTAACAAAATCCATGGTGTTGTTGTCCCACTTCCATTCAGGTATCTTAGGTTGCACCAACAATCCTGATGGCCTTTGATGTTTGGTCTTGACCTTAGCACCAACAATAAGTGGCTATGTCGGCTTTCATGTTGGGCCACCAATATAGCTTCTTCATGTCTTGGTACATTTTGTCAGAACCCGGATGAATAGAGTATTTTGATTTGTGGGATTTCTGCAACTTCAAATTCTCATGATTTTTGAATTTATTTTCAGTTGAAAACTTTTTATTTCACTTTTAAGTCTCAGTTTATTATAAAGTACAATATTTTTCATCATGTAAAAGTTACACTAATTCAGCAGTTTCTTTTAATTGTGTTTGGAAATCAAAATAACATCCTTTTCCTGGTATCTCTGTGTGTCATGAAACTATTTTTCTAGAATCAAACTCCGATGGTACCTCATGAAATATCTCAGATTGTTCTTCCAACAATCGTATTTTCTTACACTGAGCAAAAATTATTTCATCTCTTTCTCTCAAAGTCGCTTCTACAAGTGCCGTGCATTTGATAGCTCTCATCAAACCGATAAATTCAAACTTTTATTTACACTCTTAAGTTCCTCAACTTGCATTGAGATTTTGACACTGTACAATCAATTCGATTTGCTTTAAATGTCATTTTTACTCTGAATTCCTTAACTGCGCTCGAAGATTTTCAACTTTATTTAAAATCATCATTTGCTCTAATAATATGTTGATGAATCCTTTATTCGAAACATTGTGCTAGATTTGAAATTTTAATTTGTGTTTCTTTCTCATGTTTTCGTACGTGCGTTACACTGTGTTGTGAAAATCATTTGTCCTAACTCTCTTGATACTGAATGAACGAATCTGATACACTTCGATTAATTAACCTTTAGCTCACTCAATTCGTTTTTTTTTTTATTATTATTATGAAGACCATACTAAAAAATGTTCTCTAAAAAATTATTTATAGCTCAATAAAAATGTAAACAAAAATAATCTCTATAAAAAAATTAAACCAAATTATAATCAGACTCGAATTATTGACCCACAACAATTAAAAAATTGTAGTCTAGAACAATGATTATCAACAAAATTTACATTACACAACCTTACAAAAAACTATGTGTTATACTTCTTAAAAAATCTATACACAAACTAACATCTACCTGAATTTTTTCTTAACACAAAACAAATTTGCTTTAACCCACTAGTTACCGATAAAGCACATTAAATCGAGCCCATTACAAGTTTAAGCAAAACAACCCAACATCTTTCTAAAACAAACCAGCCAACAGATTTATTGGATAATAAGCCTAAGAAAGTTGGCCTCATCTGTATCTATATCAAGTACCCAGCTCGTGAATTTATAAGTCCAAATCTCATAACCCTAAAACTGGAGTAAAATTGCTTTAAATCGTCCTTAAGTTTGGCCAATTGCATGTTTCGTCCCAACGTTACTAAAATGCAAGGATCGTCCCTGTGGCGGAAAACTTTGGTACATGTATCGTCCCTGCAGAGTCGATACTTGCATCATAGGTTTATGCCAAAGTTTGTCCACAAAGACGTACTTGACCAAAGGTTTCCACAATGAACGATCCTTGCACTTTCGTAACGTTTGGGATGAAACATGCAATATGACCAGACTTTAAGGACGATTTATGCAATTTACTCCTAAAATTGAGTATATAATGCTCACTATCCACCAACCCTAACCCTATTTCACTTTGATAAAAAAATACGCCTCTCTCCCTTTCTCACTCAGTCACAAACAAATATCTATTGTTTTATTCGAATCTATTCGAATGAAATGATAAGCACAAGAATAAATTTCATTTACCCTTTAAATGAACGAAGCACACAAGCAAACTTGTGGCACAGGTAGGTTGCTCTTACTTCTTTATTTTCGATGTTGTTTTTCTTGTTAATTGAAACAAAGAAAAGATGAAACAATCTTGTTAAAGTTTCTTTTCTTTATGTGTTTCGAAAAATTAACCACAGAAGCTAGGCTTCAAATTGATCGATGAGGATGTGGTTCACACTTTAAATCTTTCTAGATTCGTTCCACAAGTGAACCAAACTAAGATCTACAAACTTTTCTTTTTATTTTCTTTTTATTTTATGTTTTAAATTCGAACCAAAAGATATGATGAGAGCACTCTTGTTCTTGTCTTTCTTTTTCTTTTCGAAAATCAAAAGAAGCAAAACTTCAAAAATAATATGGATCTATGATGAAAAACGATCAATGACGAAATCTTTAAAGGTTTTGTTTACTTTGAAAAAAAATCTGAGATCTAAAACATGTTTTCTGTTTGTGTTTTTCGTTCATTGTGGATGGTACGCAGTACTCATATCCTATTAGTACCTCAAAGCGTTATGAGAAGTGACCTCTAGAATTTGCTGCGAATCTCGGGTCGCGATCTACAATGATTGAAACAGGTTTCTGTCTCGTGACCACCTCCATTAGGTTAATCTTAGATGTTTTATCATAAGGATCGGTCTTTATCATCGTGTGTAGATCCGCAGAGTCTTAGGGAGCCGGTCAACGATCACCCATATTGGTGTCATAGCCTTGCGATGCTTAGGAAGCTTTATGAACAAAATCCATGGTGATGTTGTACCACTTCCGTTCAGGGATCTTAGGTGGTACCAACAATTCTGTTGGCCTTTTGATGTTCGGCCTTGACCTTGCACAGGTCAAGCACTTGCTAACATAAATGGCTATGTCGGCTTTCAATGTTGGGCCACCATTATAGCTTCTTCATGTCTTGGTAATTTTGTCAGAACCCGGATGTTATAGAATACTTTGATTTTGTGGGACTCGTGATGACTTACAGTCAGTAAATCTCCTAACAAGGTAGCCAAACTCTGCCATTGAGGCATAGGGTTCCATCCGCACGTGGTTCCAACTTTTGTTCTCTAATTGCTTCTGGAAATTTAGCATTTTCAATCAACATTCCTCCAACGTCTTCACTCTTAATGTTCTCTGGTTTTCGCGCTTCAGTCTGAGCATTTAAGATCTGTTTGGGAAGATCCAGCTAAGAGTCATGGGAGGGGCGTGCTGCTAAGGCTCGATACTCTTTAACGGTGGTTCTCGTTCTTTCCTGCTCAAAGCATCCAGCAATGCATTTGCTTTCCCCGGGTGATAACAAATTTCACAATCGTAATCGCTAAGCAACTCCAACCAACGATGTTGCCTCATGTTCAACTCTTTTTGATCTAAAAATATGTTGCAACTTCTTTAATAACGGGCGGTGAACACCGTACACTTAGTTCCATATAAATAATGTCTCCAGATCTTGAGAGCGAACACTACTGCTCCAAGTTCCAAATCATGAGTTGTATAGTTCTTCTCATGAATTTTTAACTGGCGTGATGCATAAGAAATCACCTTTTCTCTTTGCATCAACACAGCGCCCAAACCCTTCTTTGAAGCGTCGCAGTATGCGATGAAATCTTCTCTTCTTCAGGTATGCTCAAAGGATTGGTGCACTGCACAACTTTTGCTTCAACAGTTGAAAAGCTGCTTCTTGTTTATCGCCCCACTCAAACTTGACCTTCTTTTGAGTAAGCTTAGTCATTGGTTTGGCGATCTTTGAAAACCCTTCAATGAATCTTCGGTAATACCCAGCAAGACCTAAAAATTGACGAATCTCCGTTGGTGACTTAGGAGATGTCCAATCTTTAATGGATTCCAATCTTGGCTTGATCACATGAATTACTTCACTATCGATCACGTGGATCCGAGGACATGTACTTTGGGGATCCAAATTCACATTTCGAAAAATTTTGCATACAACTCCTTTTTTCTTTCTTCACAACTCCAATATTATGCTTCAGATGCTCTTCGTTGCTCTTGCTTGCTCTTGGATAGATCAAAATTCATCAATAAAGACAATTACGAATTTGTCCAGATAAGGTTTGCACACTCGGTTCATGAGGTCCATAAACACAGCAGGTGCGTTTGTCAAACCAAACGGCATAACTTGAAATTCGTAATGGCCATAACGAGTTCTGAAGGCAGTCTTTGGAATGTCTTCTTTTCGAACCCTCAATTGGTGATAACCTGACCTTAGGTCGATTTTCGAGTAGACACTCGACCCTTGAAGCTGATCAAATAAATCATCAATTCTTGGGAGCGGATAACGGTTCTTCACCGTTAGTTTATTCAATTCCCGGTAATCAATGCACATCCGGAATGATCCGTCTTTCTTCTTGACAAACAAGACCGGAGCTCCCCAGGGTGAGGAACTGGGTCTTATAAAGCCTTTATCGACGCTTCTTCAGTTGCTAGATAATCTTCATTTCGGAAGGCGCCAATCGATAAGGTGCCCGCGTACAGTGCAAGCACCAGTACCAAATTCAATTTGAAACTCCACTTGTCGAGTGGAGGGGGCAGACGACAAAGTCCTCAGGAAATACTTCGGGAAAGTTTTGAACTATTGGTACGTCCTCCAGTCGCTTCTTCTCCGACTTGTCTTCAATCTCTTTTGTGTGATAAGTGCCAAAAAAGACAGGAAATCTTTTTCTATGTTTTTCTGCGCTTTAGTGGCACGAAATGATGTTCTAATCGTGTCACACTTCCCTGAGTACTTTCGTCACCGTGTATGATTCAGGTTTTATTCTCAAGGGATTGCGAACATCTTATCAGACATACAAGACCCGCTTGGTACTTGCCAAACCTGATCCATACCGTTTATTCTTCGAAAACTACCAAGTTCTACAGGCCATTAAGTTTAGTTGTAGGAATTGGTGGTTTAGGGTAGTTTAATGTGCAACCGTAAGTATAATGTTTACCGGATGATTCTTCCGTCAGCTAGTTCGACTTCATTATAGTGATTCTAGGGTAGATGGTGTGTTTGATCAATTTGGGAAGCTAAATTGTAGTTCTTAATAGTGATTTAGGGTAGTGGTTGATGTCAATTGGGAGCTAAGTGTAGGGTCACAAAACTTCGATCGGCACCCGTATCAAATAAGATATAAGCATAGCGGTTGTTTAGAAGGAACGTACCCGCAACGACGTTGTCTGGTTTGCCTTAGCATTTCAACACATAACCTTCGCTGGAGCCCTGTCATTCCCAGCTTGATTACCACAGTCATTGTTTCTCAGTCTTGGGCAGTTTCTTTTAAAATGGCCTTCAGCTCTGCACTCAAAGAAACCATTGCCCTGCTGATTATTGTTGTTGTTGTTACGGTTGTTGTTGTTGTTGTTGTTGTTGTTACGGTTGTTGTTGTTGTTATTGTTGCGGTTGTTGTTGTTGTTGTTGGAAGGCCGGGTTCTACAGTCCTTGGTCGCATGGCCAACCCTCTTGCAGTTACTGCACTTGGGTGGACAAGGACCTTCATGATTGTAATTACACTTGGAACATAAAGGTTTAGACCCGGCGTATGATTTCCTTTCACTGTTGCCTGCAGTGTAGGCCTGGCCTGTGTTCTGCCTCTTATTCTGTTGGTTTTGATTGTTCTTGGAAAGATCATCATTCTTTCTTTTCCTTTCTGCCTGACGTTCAGCATAGGCATGGGTCTTATCCTCCATCAACTCAGTTGTAAACTCAATAACTTCTTGCATGGTCTTTGATTTTGATGCCTTTACACTGCCAAGTATCATATCGGGCAATCCACCGATATACTTTTCAATCTTGTCTATCTCTTCTGGGAACATTCTGGAACACATCAAAGCTAGTTGCTGAAATCGTCGACTATAGGCCACCACATCGGTGCCCTTGACCTTAAGATTCCACATCTCAGTCTCAATTTTCTTGATCTCACCCCTCGGGCAGTATTTATCAGTCATCATTTTCTTCAGTGCTGCCCATGGCATGGCATGAGCTGCTTCAGTAGTAGTGGTCTTAACATGGGCATTCCACCATGTAAGAGCATCGTCTTGCAGAGTGCAAGTCGCGAATTTGACTTGACTAGCTGCTGGGCAATTGCTAATGCTAAACACAGACTCATTTTCTCACAAACCATCGAGGAGTCGACTCAACACCTCTGTGCTTGAATCCTAAAGGTTTGCATTTCAAGAATTCAGAGTAAGAGCATTCGCGAGCAGTTTGTGTTGGCCTTGGTCCTGAACCATTGATGTCGTCGCATTCCTAACCCTGCTTGCTTCTGCTTCAGCCATTGCAGCAGCAACTCCTTGATCAATTAAGGCCTGAAGTTGTGCCTCAGTAACAGTTGTGGTTGTTGGGGCTGGTGTAACTGGTGGGACTCGGGTTGACCTTGTGGTTCTCTTTGGTGCCATTTTCTTCAATCACAAGAAAATACAATACCCGTTAGATTTCAATACAATCATAACGTGACATAACATATGCGGTCATAAATAAATTAGATCACATCACACAGTGAATATACAACCAACAACATAGATCGGGGGGGACATAACATAATACATCTCATTCCATATATAATCTGGAAATATACTTTGATCTGTTTGGTACTCAATGATTCCCCATATCGCTAGGTTCAATGAAAGCAACATAGAGCCTACTAGCCGGGAGTTACCGTAATACTTAGTAGCTATATGGATAGCTAATCAGAAACAAAAGATCTATTACAGGATAGCTAACCAAAACAAAAGATCTTACCGTCTGCTTGCGGAGTGACCCATAAAACTAAACAGGGATGCATAGTAGATACAATATAACCATAGTCTAGGAACTGCTACCGTGTCCTCCAATGTGTCAACGCTGTGCTCCAGGCTCCAAGGCCTGGGTACGCTATGATATGTGAACAGCATGATTCATCTGCAGCCTGACGCTGCCACTGTGGCGACGCGCCTCAGTCTCTAATACTGGTTAACTCGTGCCTCGATGGCCTGCAGTGAGCTTCAGACTAGCAGGCCTTGACGAGTCTCCCTACCCTCTTGCTCGTAAGCAAGTCTCTATCTCCTCATATCTCAATTCTCAGCTCTTACTAGTGACGATCCTTCTGGGCATCGTGATGTCGTGTGCAAAACTCTAAACTCTCCCTAGTGCAAACATCTACCTGGTAAGTGACCCTCCTGTTGACCAACTCTAAGGCGGTCATAATCCTCCTCTCAGTATCTCGGAGTCTGGTCTCTATAGTGGGTCCTGGCTGTCTCGCAGCAGCAGCAGCAGAACTCTCTCCAATCTCACACCCAGGTCTGGGAGTAGTAAGTAGTAGTCTCTTCCGAGGCGGTGTGTCAGCCTCGGGAATATCAGCTCTGCGGCTAGTAGATGGTGCAGGTAGAGGGATAGGTAACAATGGTGGGGTCCCTGATGGGTGTAGTGAATGATAGTAGGCTGATGCTACATCTCTCATCTCAACCTCGAGTGCTCTAGGACTAAGAGGTCGAATCCGTGGAGCTAGAAAGGATGGTGGTAATGGAGGTATAGGTGCCTCATCCTCAGCTGGCACTAAATCCTCAAGAATTGCTCAGGATCAGGAATGTATAACTGGTCTTAAGGTTCTCAGGTACATACCCCTGGCAGAACGTGGTGCCTGCTCGAACAATTGTTGGGCAGCCTCCTCGTAAGGATCCTCAGATGGAATACTCCAAGATCGAGCCTCAGAGTGAACAGACGTATAGGTAACCGCTGAATCAGCTGACATGACTGCTGTGACCAGCAGAAATAACTTATATGAGTATATTATATAAGGCTCTTATTGTAATATACGTAATATATTATAACCACGTATATCAATTATGAATGCATCTAGTCCCACTAATGCAACAAATAGTGTATGCATGAATGTATGCACATATGTATGTCCCGTGTACAACCAGTTTTATGAATTCGTTGTTTGAAAAGGTTATAGGTCAGGTAAAAAACAGTTGATCCTGGTTACATAAACCTTGCGCTCTGATACCTATCTGTAACACCCCAAATTGGGTCGCAGCGGAATAGGGTCCGGGGCGTGTTTACTTCAATATCATAGCACAAGATAAATAGACGGGGACACAAAAAGTCGTTTATAATTGATACATTGGATTTAATTGAAAGACTTTATTACAAAAGCATATAGCTTTACTTGTTCATTGTTGAATATTACAAAAGTTGCCAATTACATTTCCCAAAATATGATGCACCTAAATCTTTAAGCGTGCAATCTAAAATTTACCCTATGCATCCCTGGATCCCATGCTATTGATCTCCTGAAAACAGTGCTTAAAATCGTCACAAAATGTTGGTAAGTGAATTATAGGTTGATAAAATATTAATATGCGAGGTCGCAAAGGACTTTTTAGTGATATGCACACTTTGCAGATCTCACAAAAAACTAGATTACATTTACACAAAGCTCATGACACTGAAGCTCGACGATCTTTCTTGCAATTAAACTATATATTGCAATTTCTGCCCGATTAGATGTTCAACCCGAAAACATCCTAAATTCGACATGCTATATCGTTCGTTCTCGGTGATAGCAAGTCACCCGAACGGGGAGGTCGTTTCCCGAATAGATCTATTAAATAACATTCGCGCTCACAATGTTAATTCCAACTACAACTATGCAATGGACTAGTTCATGATAAAGGGCTCAACTTGGGTTTTCGCTACTTAGGCAACATGTAATCAATCTGCGTCAATTTATAAAAAACAAAGCATGTTTCCACCCCTATTTATATAATCATTGAAATCGTAAAAATGTGGGCTATGAACTCACCTTGAGTTCAGGATAATCCAATTCGCAAGATTAAAGCGGTCAGTAAGAGATCGAATGTCAACCTAAATTATCATAGGTCGTATTTTATAAAAGTACCGAGTACTTGAATATAATCTTATAGTTGTTACATCGTACTATCGTTCGGGCTATCATAATTTAAGAGGTCATGACATGACGTTCGAGGAGTTAGGACACTTTAAATCGTAAATCCAACAACTCGTCGAAACGCCATCCAAAGAGGCCTCATTATGAAACTCCCTAGTAATATAGTACTTTGATAACCGCATATAATTCTACATAGTTCAATCACCAACTAATGGTTTTGGTAAAATTGCGTTTAATAAGTAAAAACGTTTATAATTATCGTTTTAGTAAAACTAGCATAACTTTTGCGTTTTAAGCCCGATTTTGACGTTTCTTATGCCCATCTTTAGTATTAGGCACAGTTATCATAATTTGACATTTTTTGAATTTTGACTCACTAGTGACAGTAAACTGTTACTGTTCACATCAGATACGTGACTTTTATTTAAAATCGTATTACGTCGTCTCGAAAAACCGTTAAATGTCGTATTTTATTCGTTATAGCTCCGTTTTTAACGATTATTTCGAGGACGTTCTCGTTATTGAAAGTTCTATAATTTTATGAGGTTTACAAAAATATAAATTTCTGTCATGAACAGTAACTTTTATAAAAATAGTTTTATAAAAATATTAATTGCTCGTTAACTCGCGAAAATTTATAATTCATTCGTTATTAATTGAAAAATTACGATTCTTATCGTTTTGGAATTCCTAAAATTTTGTATTATTTATTAAAAATATCAACTAGCTGTTTGATATAGGTTATAAGAAGCATTTTATAAACTCCGTTTAATTAACGTATAACTCGTTTTTAAACGTAACTTTTTCGTTATTAATCGTTTAACTAAGTTTCTTACCTTTTCGGAATTCGTCGTGACTTTGTATTATTTATAAAAAACATAAATATCGTGTTTGGAATTCGAAAACCTACTGTCCAAATTGGATCTTTTATATAAATTTATTTATATAATATGTTTATTATATTTTCAACCTCAATTTCCACAAGTCTTTTATAATTTTATATATCATATGGTTATACATATATAATGTCCATAAGTTCATATTGTCAAGATCATCAAGATCACAAGTTATTAACTTTACATGAAATCATAAACTTTCTAAATTAATCTTTTAATTACAAGTTTTTATATGAACTTTTTATGCTTAAACCGAGATTGTACAAGACTTATATGTTCTTTATTCCATGATATTACCAACATCATAACATGTGAGAAAGTGCACAAATTCATCTCACATAGAAAAATTTTATTTTCCAGGTTCAAAATGTATTCCTAATGGTGACTTTCACTATATAGCATTATATACATTAAAAACTCATAATTAAAGCGTAAGGGTTTAAAATAGACCTTATGATGTATGATGATGATGAGAAACAAATGCTAAACCCGTGTTTAGCCTTAAAACCCAAGCTTGCACTTAAGAAAACCCTTGTTTCCAAATAAAAACCCTAGCTTCCTTCTCTTGATTATTACTTGGAAATGCTTAGCCAATGCTTGGAAATACCTTAGAATGTCTTAGGATAGATGTGTATAGAAGTGTATGGGTTGTAGAAAAAATGCTATGGATTTGGTTTGGTGCTTGCTTCTTGCCGTGAGCTAGTAGAGAGAAAAGGGAGGTGATTTGTGATTTTTACCAAGTGTTTATGTGTATGATCTCTTTACTAGATACATGTATATATATATATATATAGTGTAAGAACTTAGTCAAGGGACAAGGTATGGTGTAGGGATGGCCTTGGTCATGGTCTTGGTCAAAGAGACTAGAAAGACTAGGTCTGCGTGTGGTATAGAAGAGTATGGTGTAGTATTAATGAGTATGTTGCACTTTTGACAAAAGGATGAGTTTCATTATTTTTCTTGTATCAATGGCCATGATTTTCGGCATACATAAGATATATGTTGGGGTTGTTGACTAATTTTTTATGTTTTGGGTTGAATGTGGGTATTTTGTTGGAAAGCTGTAGAAAGTTTTGGTGGTTCCGGGAGTGTCTTAACGCAAACAATTCGTCTTGCCAAAAAAAGTCAATCAAAATTAAGCGATTTAATCAGACCTTTTGATTATAAAAACTAGAATAATCTTTATGATTTGTTCGTCCCACAACGTGAAAAGTCGTCTGAACAGAGATATTTTTCAGAAAGGTCAAAAATGAGTCATACACCTGTCATTAATGAAAATTCAAAAGAGTCTTTTAATAAACAAACAACTTTGTTAGAAAAATAGATGGATGAATCCATTTTGTAGGATAAAAAATGTAAAAGCTCTAAAGAACTTTTCAAAATTATAAGAAGTGTTGACACGATTTTTGATGGAGTGTAACGTTGCAAACAAACAATCGCTTAAAGAACATATTTTGGTCACATAGATCCATTCATTCAAAATACAATTGAAGGAAATTTTTGTCCCTAAATTCGAAGAATCAATGTTGATTTAGAAAAATTTCATTTGTGTTTGAAAGAGGAAGTGGTTGCTGATTTGAGATACTTTAATTCTCTTGAACATGAAGTAGACTCTCTCAAATCTCAACTGGAAACTCAAAAAACACAGTTTTTGAATGAAATCGACCGACTTTCCAGGGAATATTATTATGCTGATCACATGAATGCTATACTTGGTTTGTAAACTGAACTGGATGAAGTTACTAATTTGTAATGTGATTATATGGAAGCTTTAGAAAAATGTGAATGTCTTGAAAAAGAGCTTTCAAAATGTAAAACAATGTCAAAGAGTTTTGAAGCACTTCAACAACATGCTATCAATCTTGAAATTGCTTTACAACAATGCAAAGAACATATAAAAATGACACGGCTTTCAAAGAAAATCAGTCAAACATATTTCTAAAAGAACGTGAACAATATTTTGAAATTCAAGACTTGAAATCTC